>JAGDYQ010000027.1:134654-186344 GCA_021962125.1 Bulinus truncatus | reverse complement strand
TTTTAACAGCAAGAAGGAGTCACTTGCAGCTATAGCTGTATCATAATTTAGCAGCTAACATTTTTCTTCAAACTTTTTTAAAACTCATTTACTTAATTTTTTACATTGAATTCCATTTAGCATTTACTCATTTACCAAGCAGTGTTAGTGTGTGTAACTTGTAATAATTGCATTTAGTTGAATCAATGATCAAATAAGAATAAAAGTCCACGTGTTTCGTTTTTCGCAATAATTTGACTTTCTTATCAACTTTCACATCATTGAGCTACCTCTAAATGATGAGATAAGAAGGTCAAATTTTTTTATAATGTTTTTACACGGATAGAAACACTTTCAGAGAGTAAGACAGCAAAATTCAACATTTTTATTTTTAGGAGTACCTAAGCTCCACCCTAGTGTACATGCATGCTAACGTGTCTAGTAGCGCTGCTTTGACCTACCAGCATGCCCATACTAACATAGATCTCGATAAAAAACATGCAAGAGAAGTAACCCATTTTTTGTGTTGTTCATCATAGTTAAACATGGTTATATCCTTTGATTAGAAAAATGAGATTTTTTTTTGGGTAAGGGGTTAGAAAATAAAAAATTAATTCATTGCAAATTTATAACTGAATCAACCAAAATCATGGAGCAAGAACATGTATGCAAAATTTCAAAATAATCTATCCCTAAAATGTGTGTCAAAAAATCGATTAAAAATTGTCCCCAAATAAATACACACACAGAAGTTTTGAGTGCAGAAACCGGTTAGAAAAAAATTGTATAAAATATTTTTTAATAATTCTGTTCAGAATCGGCTCACCCTCAGAAATTTTTGGAAATTTTAAGACTCTACTTTCAATGATGGAAGAGCTGCTGAATGTGTATGAGACGCGTGCATCAGCTTCACTGTATTTCACTAGTGCTGTTATGTTAAACACCATATGGTAGATACCATCACTGTCTACCTTTTCACAATAACTGTCTTCATTAAGAACATCTCGGACACACCCACTGCTGGTTCTTATTAAACGCACCTATAAAACAAAAACATAACTTTACCTACACACAATGGCAATAGCTTCCTACGAAGCTTTGTTGCGCTTTGAAGTTCTCCATAAAAAGGTGATATATTTTAGCCTAACCTATATCAAGCCCACCAGAGGCAGCAACCATGACAACCCACTTAGCAAATATTGGCTGACAAGCCAATGTGTATATCTTTTTAGTTCTTTCTGGAAACTCTAATTTACATACCAAAAAACACATTTAATATTATGTCTGAATCTAAAAATAAAAGTTAATGATTAAAAAAAATAATGTGATGAATAAATAAGCTTTATTTATGTTACTAGTTTATGTCAATGTTTTTGAGACAATAGACATGCTGTTTTAGAATGAAAACAAGGTTACTTTTTTTAAAAAAAACAAGGTTTAAAAAGTTTAGCTACTATTTTTCCTTATAAGTATTTCTCCATGAAGCTATTAATCTTTTACTATAAAAGCGGCACAGTTAAAGAAAATTTGAAAAAAGCTGTTTTTAAGACTTGAAATTTTTTAATAAACTTACAACGGTGAAGACATCTGAAGATTTTCTTGTTTCGAGGACCACAGTTTTCAATGAAGTTTCAGGAACATTTTTAAAATCAACCTCACAATGCAGTATGAGTCTGTCTGTACCATTTTTCAACACCTGACCACACTCTGTCGGGCACTGAGTCTCTAATTCTTTTAAAATTACTTTTTGTCCAAAAATAACTGAAAAAAGCAAATAAAATGAGTATCACATTAGAAATAGAAAAATGTTGCCTAAACAACCTATTCAGACGATAAAAATGAAATTTTGCAGTTTATAATTGTGCCGCAACATGTGTGTAAAAAAAAAATCAAATGTAATAGAAACGTTTATCAATGAATTTGTAAAATAATACAAAACTAAAACATTTCTATTTTAAAATTAACTTTTTTGATTTCATACAGCAAGAAATAAATTAATATAAACTAGTTTTTGATCATTAAATTCTAGAACTCCTGTTTGTTAAAGTTAATACATGGTTAAAATTTTAACTAACTTATGCTAGATTAATTAAGTTTATGATTCATATTAAAACAACTTTTTGATATATCGTATCGAATCAGCATAATAAACAAGACAGTATAGTTTACATAAGAATTCTCAATAACTGTAACAGTTGCATTATATCTATTATTTAACTTTTAGTCCACCAATTGCTTAAAAGGATGTTTTTTCACATGTGTTGGTTCTAATGATGCTAATTTTCAACAGCTTCCTTTGTTGATGAGGACCAAGGAATCAGTGGCCTATCTTCAGAATCTGATGATAGTTCTTGCATTGCCATAGTTTTTCGTAGTTGTTCTGATAAGTGATGATCATCTATTTTAACTGAAGCATTGAGCATGCTAAACTTCTAGAAAATAGTCAAACTTTGCAGAATCACTCTTTTCAAAAATCCAGACATAAACCCCTGTGCTGTTGACCAGTCATTTTCAATTTTCTATTTAAGATGGATTTATTACAGATTTTGCACATTTTTGGAAGCAACATTTAAGGCGCATTATTGTCTTAAGGTGTTTTACAAAATTTGTATTCATATATTATTATAACGTGTTAGTTGTATAATGATGGCATCCATGCTTGAGTACAAAATCAAACAATGAAGATCAATGCATCTCTTTAGTCACCTAGGGATTACAATGTACTGCATATCGATTGAAAAAGCATAGAGTATAGTCAGTATAGACTTAACTAAGGAGATAAGCATAAAACAATGGTTAGATGGGATATATTAAGCTACCCTCAGAATGATATTTTTACCTTGAAAGTATAGGCTTACTATGAAAAAGTGAATGAAAGTTAAACAGTTGAAATGGCCAAATTGCTTTAGCATTATCTGCATATTTCTTTATCTGTGAAGTGTCTGTAAAACAGCTCTTTTAAATTAGCTAGTCCAAACTGAAGTTATAATTTTATTACTTGGCAAATGTATTTAAAGTTAGTTGATCAAGAATCTATGTATGCACAATTTTAACTCTATAATCTAAATCTTTATATTATGTTTCAGACTTAAATTAGTTAATTAGCAAGTGACTATGATGATAGAAGTCCCTGTAAGGATGAGATGAAATCTCTTAGATCCAATGAACCACTAATGGGACGGTTTATATGGTGCCCTTCTTTCATCCCCACCATAGTCGATAGTGCAATGGCTATGGAGGCACCACAGGGAGATATATCGGGGAACTTCTGAGCCAAGACCTGAAAAATTTCCTTGGTCCCTCACCCGAGATCGAACCAGGTACCTTCTTCAGGTCAACAGTCGAGCGCTTTAAACGGCACGGCACCATCCGTCCCTAGCAAGTGACTATAAAGCCCATGGCATTTTTTATTTCTTCTTTCTTTAATTCAAATTAATTGGTAGTTGTTTTCTTAATAGTTGGGTTGCAAAAAGAAATCAGTGGATGATTTGCAACCCAGTGTGTTGGAGTATGAATCTGGCCAAAAATGTGCAATGACCTAAGACTAGGGCACAGATTGTTTGGTCTCTAGCGCATGGATGCCCAACTTTTACAGACCTGACAGAACGTTATATTCTAGTTAGGATGGCCGACAGACTGGTTCATATATTTATTTATTGCAGTGGCTACGGTTCGGTCCAAACAGAATAGGAAAATAGACAGAATCCGTATTATTTTTTTTCGGGTACCAGCCATTATATTAGGTTTAGGAATAGGGTTAGGGTCCAGCTATAGATAGGTCCCTATATAATATATAAATATAGCGGCCGAGTCGCTTCACTGAGCTATATAACAACATACAAGTCACTGCACTAACCCTATTCCTAACACTAGCCCCGAAAACAAAAAATATGCCCGAAAACAAAAAAAAATATGCAATAATAAGTATGGCTGGTACCCGAAAAAAAAATTCGGGTTCGGTCGGACCGAACCGTAGCTACTGCGTATATTTATTTACGAAGAATTGTTTTTTCTTTTTCATGACCGCCATCAACCTTTCCTACGGCGAAAGGTCGTGCACCCGCTCAAAAGATTTTAGTGTAGGCAGTGCGTGCCTGGCCTCAAATAGAGGCTAGTTTTTCAAGATTTAATATTGAAGTGTATTGTTAGTAAACGACAACAAAAGATGGCCAATATCATAGTAAGTAAATTCAGTTTGGACTGCCCGTTTCCGGTCCCTAGAAAAACAAAAATAATCCCATATTGAAAATCCAAGATCTTGTGAAAAAAACCCAAGGAGTGGTAGGTAACAATGTGCCAGATTACTGCCAGATATTAAGTAAGAACTTTCCGACTATATTAAAACGCAGCCATATAGCCGTCAAGAAGTGTGTGTATGTGCTTAAATTCAATGATACCTCAAAATATGAACTTAATTTGTATTAAAATCGTCTAATTTCATATCGTCTCAAATTATATAAGATTAACTATTTGTTTCTAGATTCCCACGATATGTTATATTTGTTTTACTCTAAAGCTTAACATAAAGGCCAAAAAGTATTTTTACTTAATAATTATGTTTTATTAATGGCAACTTCAAAAATATATCTTAAGTTGTATGTGAACAACGCTTTTGCAGCATTTTATGTATTTTGTTTCTCGATATATTGTCCCATGATGTTAATACTGGTGTATAACGGCTCCATTAAAAAAAAGCTAGATTAGAAACACTGGCCAGAGTGGACAAGTTACTCTAGTACACCCATACAAGGCAAGTAGGCAACTCTGTAGTCCGACTATATTAATCGCCAGAATTTGATGTCAAATATCTAAAGCAGCGGTCGGTAAACTTTTTTAATCATTACCCCAAAATATTTTTGTGTAAGTTGATATTACCCCAAAAATATTTTTGTTTAAGTTGATATTACCCCACAGCAAATTAAAAATATATACTTTTTACTCACAAAAGTTTCATTTTTACCCCTAAAAATTTCATTTTTACCCCATTTGGGGTAATTTATCCCGGTTCCCCGACCGCTGATCTATTGAGAAGGGAACAAAAGTCTTTATTTTAGAGTTTTTTCTAACATTACATTAACAGCTGACATAAAACATCTCTTTGCCAGGGCCAGCCTTAGGCCGATTTGATCGATTGCTCAAAATTGGGACCCGCGCGTGGCTGGAAGAGGGGCCTCGCAAGCATCCATTAAATCGCCCCCCCTCCCCCGCATTTCAAGAGGCCGACCCTGGTTGTTTTAGTCGCAGCTGACAGTCAGATCGAGACACATTCCATTCATAGAATTTAAGATAAATGGAGCTGATGAGCTGATACTACTTAATTAATAAAAAAAAATCTTAATAATAGTTAAATAATTAGAATTGGATTACGAACATGCTGGCGTGTTAATTCTGTGTTTTTTGGTATTTTTTTTTATCCGACCTACTTTCTCTTTTCAAATATACTAACACAATAGTACATTAATATTTAATTAAAATACATGGTGATATTGCAATGTATATCCAAGCAAAATTCTAAACGGGGAGTATCTGGTGCCCTTGATCTAGGCCCCGGATGTTAAGGGGCACCCGTATCAGAGTGTGGGTACGTGTCACCAGCTGGATGTGAGTTGGCCACCTATTGTGTGTGTGTGTGTGTGTGCGTGCGTGTGTCTGTGTCTGTCACCAAATTGCATGCATGTGTTATAAAAAATGATTTGAAACCTGAATGATTTAGAATTCGAGCTAATTCATACGTATCAGGTTCTTATTCTGAGTTGTGATGGCTATGAGTACCCAAAATGCTGCCTCGTTGGTTATTAAAGGCTGACTCTCTTATAAGTATGTTATAAATAATTTATTTAAAACGTACCTAAGTGCTACCCTGTTTCCTTCTTTGTGGTAAATATAAAACTTTATTTTTTTATAACGGATAATAAAAGGACAATATATTAGAAAATGGATTTTAGCTCTTTAAGTAAAACATAAATAAATAAATAAAAAAGCAATGGCCAGTGAATCGATGACCATTATCATATAGGCCTTAACATAATATATACACGATGCACTCAGAACCTCTTGACGACACACAGATGACACATGAAAACACGAGCTTCAAGTTATCTTCCATCATGAGAAAACAAAGGACAAGCATTGATGTTGTGTTGTTTTTTTTTGTATGGTTATGACAAACTGCTGGTCACTCATTTTTAAATAAAAATTTAAGAATATACATTAAACACATTTGTGTTCATTATTTATTATTTATTTATAAACATTAACACAAAATATTTATAGCTGTAATCCTGAATAGGGGTGAAGTGAGTTTGGGTGTAGAGATGTTATTATATTTCGTTCATGTGATATTTGTTAAAATGTAAGATATCCCATCAATGCGAATCGAGTGTAGCACGAGAGAGTACAGCACTAGAGAATATGAGACAATGATTGAGAGATAGAAATAAAAAGAGGTAGAGAAATGAGTGTAAATTGGTGTGTTTGAGTCGATCAGAATAATAAAAGACTAGATGGGATGATGTAATACATATAGCCTGTGGCCTGCTTGTGCTATACTTGCCATGAAATCTCAATTTTCGACATTTTTAAATATTCATGAAAGTAATTTAATTACACGATGTTTGGATCTTGAGCATAAATGAAAGTTCACGAATATAAGATCTTAATTGTTGGGCTTAAAAAAATACAAGTTCACTTAAGCAGGACGAGGATGATAATAACGGGGCAGCGGACCACTTTAAGAAAATCAAAACCGGGATGAAAAAATATATTAGTACAAAACTCTACAAACTTGTTGTCTTAATTAAAGTTGGCTTTAGCAGTATGCCGGGCCTAGGCCGTTTGTCATAATCTTATTCATAAGTATAAGTTATATTCTAATGGTTTTTTTTTCGTTATGCTCCACGTGAACCATGTTCAATTATTTTATTACTTTTGTTCATTTTTATCGTGATAAATTGACTATGATGAGACTGTTTTAAGACATTTTATAATATCAAAATTAGTATCTCCACGACGTCATGCGTGGCAACCAATGACCGCCAGTGACCACCAATGACCATCAATGACCACCCATGGCCACCATCAATGACCCCCCAATAACCACCAATGGCAACCAATGACTACAACTGCTATATGCTGGCCTCAGGTAAAGGCGATGTTTGTCAATTGAAAATAAAAGTAAATTTTGTCCTGTCACAAACGTCTTTGGGGGGGGGGGGGGGAGCTTCTGGCATAATTATAAAGCCATTTTAGTCAACATAGAAAGAATGGAAATACAACAGAGGTCCATAAGCGATATATAAATTATAAGGCAACACTCAATGAGGAAAGGCCTAAAGGCAGACCAAGAAGCAGATGGTTAGATGAAGTGTAGAAAGACCTGAAAGGCATAGGAGGAGTGGAGGAAGAATGTTGTGTATTAGTTTGTGAGTTGAGCAGCAGAATATCTGCTATCAGAATATTGTATGTGGGTGTGAGAACTAGGGAGCGACCGATATGCCTTTTTACCGATAGTCCGATACCGATATTTTCCCCCCAGCATTTTTACCGATACCGATACCGATATTTTATTTTTAGGGGCTGTCCATTATTTATATCAACAAATTTTTGGCGATTTTTACCCCCCCCCCCCTGTCAACAACTTGTCAAACTTTCCGAGACCCCCCTATAAAATTACGTCAACATTTGATTACCCCCCCCCCTAAAAAGGTGGCTTCCAAAATGTTTATGTGGCAAAATTAGCAGGAATATAGTTAGTTTAATTAAAATACTGAATGTTAAGCGAGTGTGTAACACAGAACTACAAACGCTGCTTAATTTTCCTATTTATTAAGTAATTATATTAAATTTAAAAAAGTAACATTGTGGACGTCAACTTTTCTTAACCTCCCTCCCCTCCCCCTTGTCAACAATTGTCAAAAATTTTCTGACCCCCCTCCCCTCTATTTCGTTGACGTAATTAATGGACAGCCCCTTAAGCAACAACAATGCCAATTGCCAAACATGTGTTTCTCTCGTGCTAATACAGCTAATGACGTATGTCAACCCATGCTTACCCCTTCCCTGTCATATTTCGTGACGTGTCTTGTTTCCCCCCCCCCCCCCCAACTTCCCATCCCAACAAAAAATACGCACAGATGTTCACTAATTATATAATTCAAGGTCATACATTAGAATTAAAAAATGCCAATCCTATTGTTTCAAGGTCGTATCTCTGATGTATATGTGACAATTTCTGTGTACGGGTTTTTTTTTTTTTCCTTTTTTTTTAAATCTTGTCTGATCTGGTTATAGAATTGGGTTATTTACTGATTTTCTTTTCTGCAACTCTGTTGTGAAAAAAAAAACAATGTATCGGCAGCCAAAAAACGGCCGGTCCGACAGTTAACCCATAGTGCCAATATCGGTTCGACTATCGGTCGCTCCCTACAACAATCGGCCGATCCGATATTAACCGATAGTGCCGATATCAGTCCGATACCGATAGCGATCCGATTATCGGTCGCTCCCTAGTGAGAACTGTGTTGGATCAGTTAGCGTGTTTTAATGGCGTGGCGTGGGTTTGATCTTGAAGGGTTGTACTATCAATGTCGTGAACGGAGAGTGACCAGTGTGGCTAGTGGAGCATGACTGTATTCGGTTGAGGAGATCGGGGGGGGGCGGGTAGGAGGGAAGGTGGTTGGATGTAGGTGAACGTGGAGAAGGGAGTTAACCTACAGTAAAAAGTTTTATCGTATGGGACAGGTGCTAGTTCACAAGTGTAAAAGTTGAAATGTTTATCTTAAAGAATGCGGACATATTATGAAGTATTAACGAAGGAGATAAATTAGAGGTCCAACAATATCCTGCACATAACAAGAAGACCATGAATCGGGAATAGTGGAGAAGATTAGTGAAGAAGATTAGTATGGCAGGCCAGGGCCCTAAATGGGCTGGAAGAAGAAGAAGATTTTAGTCATCTTAGTCGTTTCTGCTTACAGGCACGACTAATGATAGTTCTGACAGCATCTCCAACTTAAACTAAAAAGTGGAGGTCTTGGGCGAGCCAGGCCCACCGACAGAAATTTCTGACCCCCCGTGCTGATAATAATATTTTCAAAAGTTGTTTAGCCAGCTCAGTCCGGGCCCCTAAAACTCGCCGGGCCACTGGGCATTTGCCCCCTGCCCCCCACTCGGCGGATCTGAGGCGAGCGGGTGAGGTGCCAGAACTCTTAATACTTTCAATGACCCCCCCCCCCCACCCACCCGGAGCAATTTATCAGCTGCCAAAAGCTATACGTGCCAGTGGAAGGGGGGGGGTCCTAAGCGAACGGAATGTGCAGGGCAGAAATACGTAAAGGTCCAAATTACTGAATCCCTCTATCGCGGGACCCCTCTCTGTGAAGCTGGGCCTGGGAGGGTTTGCTCCTGATAATGCATCTCCCTTATGCCTGGTTGGTCTTAAAAAGAGAGTATGCAACTTCGTTATGCCTGGTTGGTCTTGAAAAGAGAGTATGCAACTTCGTTATGCCTGGTTGGTCTTGAAAAGAGAGTATGCAACTTCGTTATGCCTGGTTGGTCTTGAAAAGAGAGTATGCAACTTCGTTATGCCTGTTTGGTCTTGAAAAGAGGGTTTTCTTATGTGAGATAGTAATTATTAAAAGTTTACACGTGGACCTGGTCTGCGAGTGGCCATAATTTGGAAGTTTCTGTCTTTCAATCAAACACTGTCGGCTTTGTCGCTCAGTCACTTTCTGTAATAACGAAACACGGCATTGGAATAGTACTAAAGTGCTCGTGACATCCTCTTATTGTGAGGCTCACGAAACTGAGCACTTGAGAGAGCTCATGACCGATGTATACAGAGCTTAAGACGGCGAGATTTTGCTCAAGTGCTATCCGGTTTCAAGTGCAGGCTGCCTGCCAACTAACGTACTTGATATTCCCGTCACAAAAAAAAAGAAAAATAGATGACTTTGATTAACGAGAAAAACCAAAACAAAAACAACTTGATTGGCGTAAGCACTCGACTGTAAAAAAAGAATCGTTGGGCTGTTGCTGTAAAAGTTATTTACTTCTACTGCAGGAAGTTTTTATTTTTTGTTGTTGTTTCTTTTAAAACATGTGGCATGAAACCAAACCATTGGATTTAAACATTAAATAGACTATAACGTTTGTGAAATGTTTTACTAGTGAAAGATACACACAAAAACAACAACACAAAGAGGTAGGGAATATTGTACTTTTTCTGACTTGTTAATTGGTATTTCGAGATGAATCAATGTTCTACTTCATCTAGGCTATGTACCACAAAGCAGAGACGTAACTAGGGAGGGAGGAGGGGATCCAAATGCGAAAGTACCCCCGGGTCCCAGCTTGAAGGGGGCCCCCAAAATATTTTAACATTACATATTAAATACATTATCTCATGTCATGATGTCGAATGTCAAAATGCAGGGGCCCCCAAAGAGGCCAAGCCCTTCCCCGGGCCCCCAAATCCCTAGGTTCGGCACTGGCTAAAATTCAAAAAAAAGGGAAACTCATTTTTTTAATATAAAGATTTGTATTGTTTCTATCCCAACAACTATTTATATCGTCAATTTAATTAAGTATTCTGCATAATTTAGTATATTTTAAATTCATTAACTAAATTATTTTATTTTTCTGAAATGTTTAGTAACTACACCTTTTTTTAATGAACCTGGTCATACTTTTTAACATTTTTCTATGTTTCAGGAAATTCTAAGTTTTTTTTTGTTTGTTTGTTGTGAGAACTATGCGGCTGCAGCTAATGTTTGGTACTTACATTATAGCAATTATGGGCCAAGAAATTAAATCTGGTAAGCTTGGAACAAGATTATAAGCAATGTAATACTATGGAGGTCATACAATGATGACACGATTGGTGATATTAATGGTGTGGGTTTACAGGTGGCCGGATGGTCGTGCGGTAAAGCGCTCGACTGTCGACCTGAATGTACCTGGTTCGATTTACGGTGGGTACTAAGGAGATTTTTCCCTATATACCTCTCATGTTCCATCCATGACCACTGCACACAGGTGGCCCAGCCAATCGTTACATTTTGTCATGGGCCCTGAACTTTCTGACCGTGGCTCTTGCTTTTTTTTTGGTCCCAATATAGTCTATACCAGGAGGGTGATACGTGGTGGCAACAAGGACTGCCGACTAGTGCCGACCATTATAGAAACTCTTTTGCTAAGATATTCTTTCACCCTCCCAGCTTTAAAAAACAACAACTTTAGCCCCCCCCCCCCACCCCGTATATGATGACTCGAGCAAGACCCTCCCCTCGCTCCCATCCTAAGGCGCCACATTTTTTTCTGCTTGAATAATTTGAGTTAATATAAAGAGAGCTGCATCTACTACAGATACCACCTGCATGATGGAAACCAACGCCAATTACTGAACTGAAATGCATTTCAATGTTACATCAATCATATCAAGGTGTACGTGTCATAAGGTACTATTACTAACAGACTATTTTGAAAGGAACAAAATTTTAAAAAGCCAATTTGTAAATAGTCTTTTTAAGAAACATTATGAAGATTTAAAAAAAAAATACGATAGTTCCTTTAGCGTAAAGGACCATCGTGACAGATGAAGTGAAGAATTCGTCTGTCTCTATAACCTCGGCATTTAAAGGGTTCGTGTGGTTAGCACAACGCACAGCCCGCCTTTACTTCCCCAACTTTAAGTCAGGTAGCCATTTAAAGCTGGGTGGACCTGGGGGACTCTAAACCAAATTACACCTGGTAAAATTCCCGTGGTTCTCACCGAGGATCGAACCCGGGACTCTTAGGTTGACAGTCATGTGCTTTACAACCCTATTGGCCATCCGTCCTCTTTATGAGCCAGAACAAGGGAATTAAAAAAAACCCAGTATCTATAGATAATTAGGGTCGCCACATGCTGCTCTTTGAGCCACGTGGTGCTCTTTGAGCCACATGCTGCTCTTTGAGCCACGTGGTGCTCTTTGAGCCACGTGGTGCTCTTTGAGACACATGCTGCTCTTTGAGCCACATGCTGCTCTTCGTTTTGTTTTTTTTTTGTCCGGTTCCAATTGCATTAAAAAACATTTATTTGTTTTAATGTTATGTAAAAAGTTTTTTTTTCTTTTAAGCTAACAAAGTATCTAATCTTTTTGTGCATACATTATGTTGTCTGTTTGGATCTATGTCCAGATTTTTCGATCAGAATTTAGTCCGAGCACAGATATGCCTACTGATCTCGCCTGAAGTCAAAGTCTTGTAGGTGATTGCGAAGTTTTTTTTTTATTCAGCTAGTCCACAAACTGCTGCCAACCTAACTTTGACCTTTGGCTGTCTCCACCCATCTCCCTTCTGATATCACCCACAACACATTCGTTATATGATAATATAGCCTATCGCTGTAACCGACAGGGCCCATAAGGGCAGGGGCCCCTGACACGTGTTTCAACTGCACTCCCACTTGGAGAGTGGAGGTGGTGGAAACATTTTGTCCACAGTCATTTGCCCCTAAGTCTATCTATCTATCTATCTATCTATCTATCTATCTATCTATCTATCTATCTATCTATCTATCTATCTATCTATCTATCTATCTATCTATCTATCTATCTATCTATCTATCTATCTATCTATCTATCTATCTATCTATCTATCTATCTATCTATCTATCTATCTATCTATCTATCTATCTATCTATCTATCTATCTATCTATCTATCTATCTATCTATCTATCTATCTATCTATCTATCTATCTATCTATCTATCTATCTATCTATCTATCTATCCATATTTACATCTATCTTTCAATCTATCCATCCATACTTCCCTCCACCCATCAATCTATCTATTTATACATCTATCTATTAATCCAGCCACCAACCCACTGCTGGACTAGGCTTTGTTTACTATACTAGGTACTTTCCCTAAAAAGATTTCTGGACCATGGTTTGTTTACTATACTAGGTACTTCCCCTAAAAAGATTGCTGGACCAGGCTTTGTTTACATACTAGATATTATTGAAACTCCTGGACAAGGTTCGTTTACTACACCAGGTACTAGAGAGCTGCAAGGGGACGGGTTTTGGGGTTACACACACACATGTATAAACATATTATCTACCTCTGTGTGTTGGTTGATGTGTCTGTGTGTGTTGCCTACATTCTTGCGAGAAGTTGTAATTTGTGTAGTGTTGTGTGTATGTGTGTGTGAGTTGGGGCGCATGTGTGCAGGTATGTTAGCTTGCACGTGTGCATAAATGTTTTGTCCAGTTAATAGAATATTACAAGTGGGTACTGTGTACAATCAAGTGCCGGCGTTTTGTTCCTGTTTGGTTGTGTGTGTGTGTGTGTGTATGTGTGACTGTGCCAGTCAGGATGTGTTAGTGAGTAGATTTTACGGAGAGGCAAACTAAACGGTCGCCCCATTTTCACAATTGCCCCGTTTCAGGGATTTCTTAACTCTTAAAAAAAATACGTACAGTTTAATCTATTTTTATTCGAAAGTACTAATTTTAGGTGAGTTCCCCCATTCTGGCCGACCTACATACCTACAATTGGGCCCGTCACTAGTGAGGTCTACCGAGGTCAAGGATTAGGGCTAAAATTAATTAAAATTTGGGAGTTCAGAGGGACCTTTATCATATATTATTAGGGACCCAAGACTTACAAGTGGTCATCTTAACAGCATTAAGCCTAGTGCATCAAAAGTAAACATTTGCTTTGCCCCCCCCCCCCATGTTTTTTTTTCTTTTGCCTGGAGTTCTTCCATATGTATCTACGCCTAGGCCCAACAAATCTACTTTTTCCAAGGCACCGCCCCCCCCCCCCCCACAAAAAAAAACCTATCGCAAGCTTTGATCAGTCTTTCCTGTCTTTCAGTTAATGTACGTTTGACATACTCGAATCTACTAGAACAGTAAACACAAACCTAGTTCTCTGATTTAAGGTTAACCCAGGCTCTATAAAACATTAACATTAAGAATTAAACTTTATATTTTAGATACATTTTCTTGGGTTTTTTTTATTTTCCCTACAGGTGAAATAAACCTTTTGGCGGAGGAAAATACAAATTTTATTCACAACTTCACTTACAAGCCATCAGGCGAAGCATGTCCATCGCTTCTAAAGGGAGTCGTGCGATTGTCAGTGGATTGTTCCTCTGAGGTACCCAATGAAGCGAGTGTTTCATGGATCAAAGTCAATGAAAGTTTAAGCATCATGAATGTAGAAATATTTAACATCACCAGATCTTCGAAAGAAAAAGACGAAACTAAATTTACATTTCAAAACCAGGATGTAAACTATTCTTTTAATCTCAAAGTCTATGGTAAATTTACGTATACTCTTACATTAGATATACCCGTGTGTGTGCGTATGTGTGTGTTTAAAAACGTATATACATTCTAACGGACATTTTCACTTTGCTCAGGTAAAATGATTCAATTCTCACAACATTGGCCTCATTTTGGGATGGCAACGAAAGGGAAACCAGCTTGGCGCATAAGTGTGGTCCGCGAAATGAGAGATGTGATAGGTTATACCCTGCATGACAAACACCCAAGCCCCCTTCGACGCCACTGCTTAATGCTCAGATTGACTCGGCTCACAGTTCTATGAAATGAGCACTTCATTTAAAAAGCATGCATTTAAAAAAAATTGTGAAAATCTGAACTTAGTGCGAGATCAAAATTTATATAAAATATTTAAAAAAAAAAAACACATTTATTTTTACAGTAACTTCATGGCACTGTTTAAAATCAACATTGGTGGTGAAAATTTGGTTTTCTGTCATCTACAGCTAAACCAGTAAATATTACCTGCCAGAAAACGAAATCATCCAACGAATTACGAATAGCCTGTTCAATTGAGAAAATCTACCCTGCTGCTGTATGCTCCATTCCGTTGTTTACAGAAGAGGTTAGGATAAACTAAATGTAAACAATGTCTATACAGTTTGGAAATATTTAGAGCTTATAACTATTTCTAAAAAAAAGAGGTAATCGATGATTATTACACACAGTGAA
Organism: Bulinus truncatus; assembly: GCA_021962125.1. NCBI lineage: Eukaryota > Metazoa > Mollusca > Gastropoda > Planorbidae > Bulinus > Bulinus truncatus. Next base: position 171,356 of record JAGDYQ010000027.1, on the reverse strand, counting down.
TTTTAGTTTAAATATTACTGTAATGAGCCTAAAAAATGAAAATGTATGGAAAAAAAATTCCCGGAATAGAGGGTCCTGAATTTTGTTTGTTCGCTGTTATAATGGGCAATGATATGGTTTCGATCATTTTTTACGTTAAATAATATGGTATATATATATATATAGGCTTGCCATACGTCCCGGTTTGGCCGGGACAGCCCCGGATATACTGGGTTGTCCCGGTGTCCCGCCCGGTTGTTGAAATTGTCCCGGTTTAGATTCAGGGCACAGTTTCTTGGAAATAATTGAGCAAAATTATTAGATCAGAGAATGATTAATCTGCTCTTGTGTTATCAGTAAAATTTTGGTAAGTAACACAGTAATACAAATTTACAGAAGAGAAAAATACGAGTGGTACAACAAGAAGAAAACTGTTTTGTTTTGTAAAAAAATCATGTTTGTGTACGATTATGAATAAAATAACAAAGATTATCTATTCTATATTTTAAGTGTTTTTACATTACTGTTTTCATACCTCATACCCCCCCCAGCCCCCCCCCCCCGGAACCGACATCCCTAAACCTAAAGTAAAAAAGACAGAACTGTCCCGGTTGGTCCGTGAAAAAATATGGCAACCCTATATATATATATTCAGATTTTGGACTATAATAAGTAATATCACCCACTATTTTAATTATATTTAGTTTTTTGCAGATGCTCCTGAATAATCATTAAAATATTATTTTATTTATTTCTAATCAGCAGTACAAAGTTTCGTACAGCAGTACACAGTACACTGTACGTGGTATACCGTATTTCAAAACAGAGTGTGAGATGACTATTTCTTTACCAAATGGAACCATTGCGACTAACAATATATCAGTTGTTGTATACCCTAACGTAACCGGCAGTAAGGCTGACATTCAGTATGGAGTAAGCAATTCAGATATCATAGATGTAGGTAAGAATATTTTATAGAATAAATCTATTTAGAGAATTCTAACCATCCTCAAAAAGAGAGTAAATTGTTCATCATTTTAATGGAATTGTGTCTATTGTTCTATATGGGAGAGTGGCTTTTACGGTTAAAAAAACCGGCCCTGCAGCCGAAATGACATCGTATTCGTAACTTAACAGTTGAAGCAGGATGTCCCCAACCAAGACACGTTTTTATAAAAGCCCCTTTTAATATATAATACTTATCTCTTACACAGCCCTCGTAGCGTGAAAATTCTATAGCAGGGGTCAGGCAGTAGCAGGGGCCAGGTAATACATTTTACTAAGTAGAGCAAAAAAGCAGAAGGGGGCCAGACAAAACGCAGAGGGGGCCCGGCCCCCCTGCCCCCCCACACGCTACGGGCCTACTCTTACATCATATAAACCATTGATGGGACGGTTTCACCCTTCTCTCATCCTCATCATAGACGATAGACAATGGAGGCACCATGGGAGACATAGAGGGAACTTTAACCATGACCTGAAATATCAAGTAATTCACAGAAGATCGATGCTCGCCCGACGTAAACTTCACGACTACCTTACATATCGATACCATGCCTTTGGGATATGTCACGTTTCTTCCAATTTAGTGCATTTCATTTCATAAGTTTGTATTAGAGCAGTCTATGCATTTTTACACTGCATATTTACAAACTTTGAGTTTAGTGACGGAGATAGAGTTGTATTTATTATTACGTCCATCATCGATCCTGTTAATTATACGTTTAGTTTTTGTCGCAACCCCATCCGACATTCATTCTGGAGCCACACATTAAGAACCACTGGACTAAGACCATGCAAAACATGGGCGCAACCGATGTACGGGTCGTGTGGGTCCGGACCCTACCAAAAATCAAGCCATTGGTTTTTCGACCCTACCAAAATTGGGGGGGGGGGGCAGACATACCAAATATTTTAATACGTAAAAATTGTCATCTTCCCTAATATTTTGGATACTACCAACTTCAACATACTGGTTGCGCCCCTGATGCAAAATAATAATAATAATAATAGATATTATATTGACTTATAAAAAGGTCAAAGGTGTCAGTGTATGTCCCTAGTAATTTGTTGACATGACAAAATTATAATATCAAAATATTCTCGACTTATAATATCATAAAAACTGTATTTTTTTTTTAAATTATATACTATCTATGTTTTAGATGAAGTAAGTTTTGTTTAAAAGTAAAGAAAAGAAATATATTTCTTTAGATCCAGCTGCACCACAATCGGAAGAATTAGATTTCAAGTACATTGCAGTAATTTCAGGCGGCAATTTTTTTATAATATTTGTAGCAGTTCTTTTAAAGTATATAGGTAAGGTAGTCTGTCACGTATTTATTTTTGTCTTCACTCACAAACTTTAAAACAACATGTCTGTCATGTAAACATGAGATATTCATCTCTCAAATCTCCCGCAGTGGTGACTCAAGCACCACAGGAGACGTAGTGTGAGCTTTAACCATGACCTGAACATTTTTTAATTTCGTCTCACTGAAGATCGCATCCACAACTCTCAGGTCGACAGCCGAGTGCTTTACCGCAGTAGTCCCCGACCCCTCCCCCCACCCCGGGCCGCGGAACGGTACCGGGCCGTAGATCGAATGATACTGGGCCTCCCAAGAAACATTACATTACCTACTTTTTATTTACTGTGGTGTACTTCTCACTCGATTGTGGAACGTTCCATGTGTGCGAGAAAGTTAAACAGGAAGCTGTGCGGCTGTAAGCGGCAGTAACATTTTAAATTAAAACAATCGAAAATATAAATAAACATCTTCAACGTCCCCCCCCCCCTTTCCCCCCAAGCGTCGACCGGTCCGGGGGGGGGGGAGGGAGAAAAAGATTGGGGACCACTACTTGACCTCATGAACATCCTTCCGTTCAGTGGCGTACCTGGGGGGGGGGCGGTGGGTGCGGTCCGCACCGGGCGGCACTTTTTATTACTTTTTAGGGGGGGGGGCGGCAAAAATGTATAGATTAAATTGAAATACCTAAATGAGAGGGCGGCAAAATCGTCTTCTGCCCTGGGCGGCCGATACCCACGCTACGCCGCTGCTTCCGTTCATCAGATTAGAAAAACTCTTTTAATCAGCTAACTTGGTTTTTTTTAAAATATAAATACCCAAATAAATAAATAAATCTCATCGCCATCTTCAGCCCACCATGTGCCAGGTCTTTTTTAAATGTAACGATACAATTTTCAGTGATTTTTTTTTTTGGATATAGTTTCCTTTCGAATTTAACGTTAAGTTTATGCATTTTACTAACTGCTTAGAAGATACATTAGAAAAAACGGAGCTCAAATTTTTTAGTAACCATTGCTTGTGAAGATAGCATGATGCTCAGAGGGGGGTCAGAGCAACCGCACCTAGCCCCGCCACTGAGTAACGACTCCACTATAAGATTGTTTCCCCCCTGTAAGATAAATACATTCTAAGCTAAGTCTATGATGCTTGCCTTGGGCCGCCGCCTTATTATTTAACTGTTTTGGCTTTTGTTTATTTAAAAAAAAAACTTTGTTATATTTCTAATAAGTGTCTATTTTTCAGTATCTAGGAAAAGAAATAAAAGTATTTACACAGAAACTGAAATGTAAGTAATGCTGCTTACAGATTATAAACAATATTAATAACGCAGTGGCTACGGTTCGGTCCGACCGAACGCGTATTTCTTTTTTTCGGGTACCAGCCTTACTTATTATTGCATAGCGGCCGAGTCGCTGCACTGAACTATATAACAACATAATTTATTTTTTTTTCAGAATTTTTTTTTTCAGGATTAGGGTTAGGGATAGGGTTAGGGATAGGGTTAGAGATAGGGTTAGGGATAGGGTTAGGGATAGGGTTAGGGTTAGGGTGTGGAGCAATATTATCTATGGCTGGTACCCGAAGTAAAAAAAATACGGGTTCGGTCGGACCGAACCGTAGCCACTGCCTATTAATAAACACATTTTGAAATGAAAACATTAAATAAATAAATAACGGTATGTTGTTGCCAGTTTGTAGCATTTTTTAATTAAAATAACACACAAGCAACAACTTAGAATACAATAAAACCCACTTTTAGCGCAATGCATATGTTAAATTAGATTTTTTTTTTTAATCGTCTTTAACTACGGTGATCAGGGGTTTGTAAGGTCGCCGAGGGAGAGAGGGGGGGAATATAGAAAAAGGGGGAGTAAGTCGTGAAAACAGACTGAAAGGCACTCTTTCCTACATAAAAATAGTTTAATTCATAAGGATGTATTATTTATTGTAATGTGTGAGCGTGATTAAAACTACAAAAATGGATTTTTAATTGAGTAATAATTTCACATTCAACGTTCATAAATTAAAAACCACTAAATATATAGTTGTTCTCTTTTTTTGGCACCCCAGACGTATGTCAAAATATCAACTAATAAATAAAAAATAAAAAATGTAAAATATTGGTTATAACAAATATTAGTTTACATTCTCGGGTTCCACTCCGTCCCACTCAAGCACACCTGCGCAGCCTGCCATTTCGGGCTGAGGGTACAGGCACACTACACCCTCTCCTCTGTCCGAGTGGCAGGAAAAAACCCCTTTCCGTGCCATTCTGGCTGATCGGCAGTACACACACCCTGCTGGTCTGGCCAGTTTGGGTAAGGATTAAAACCCATCTTTCTGCCGTCCCTGCAGATGATAGCGGGCACACTCACCCCGCCGCTCTGTAGGCATGGCAGACGTGCATCAGCGCCGCCAACAATGCTGGTGTGGTAGGCACACTACACCCTACCATGCTGGCAATGGCGGCGTTAAAAAAAAAAGATCTCGGGTTGAAATCTGTACCATCGTACGTAAGAGTTAAAAAAAAAATACTTTCACAGACTAAAGAATAGCACTTTGAAAATACAAAGTACAAACCATTCTGCACGTATTCCTGACCATTCCGTGACACCAGAATGAATGGTACAATTCCGGGACGTGTCGTGGGTAAACCGGGACGTCTGGTCACCATATCTTAACATATGGGCCAGGGTCCTCACGAGTGTTGGGGCTCCCTGCCAATCGACAACATACATTTTATTTCTTTTGATTTTTTTTTAAATGTTATTTCGTGAATGAAAACATTTTTGTTTTTACTTATACTTATTCTACTTTATATTTAAAGAGAAGTGATTATATGCTATTAATAAGTTAACTAGAAAACAGCTAGCTTATGAAACTAAACATGTTTCACTATTTCATTTTACAGGACGGATATCGAATGCAGCACATATAAACCAGGTATGACTAAGTAGATTTAGGGCTCGTTTTTCTCACTATACTTTACTATTAAGGAATTAAAAAAAAAACATGAAATAGATTTCAATAAATTAGTCCCCGTTTGTTTGTTAGTAATACTACCATTACAAATAATGTATTTATAATTCATGTAAATTAACTTAACAACCGAACATGACAAGTTTGTTTGTTTGTTTGTTTTAAAAAAAGGAATATTTTAATACACAGTGTTGAAGCAAAGACAATCAAATGGACTGGGCATTCCAACAGTGGGGTGGGCCTCCGTAACAGGAGACTCTTGGGTCACCAAAAACCTAACTCTCGGCCCTGTGTACAGGCCCACCGACAGAAATTTCGGGCCCCAGGGTAGGGCTGTCACGCCCTTCCCCCCCCGTGCTGATAATAATATTTTCAAAAGTTGACTGGCCAGCTCAGTCCAGGCACCTAAAACTCGCCGGGCCCCTGGGTATTTGCCCCCCCCCCTGCCTCCCCCTCTCGGCGGCACTGCCTGTGTATAATTCTCAATCCCCTTCTCGACCTCCCCCCCCCCCCAGCTAAGACAGCATCTGGTCATAACACAGCCGAGCTTTCAATAGTTGACCTGAAAATTGCCAGGTGTTGAAACGCCAGCCAATACTAAAGCTTGAGATAGTCCAAACTTTTTATAACTAGGAACGACAATTTCGCTAAATTGGATCGTGAAGTGTGGAAGGCGTCCCAACCATAAAAAATAAATAAACGTATAAGAATGGATATGGATGATAGATATATTGAAGTTACAAGAAAGTGCGTTTCTTTTAGTGGATTACGTTATCCCGGGCTACATAAAAGAGAGCATCACCAGTAAGATACCCCAGAATTATTTAATTCCGAGTTTAAAAAAATTACATCTGGCATAGGTGAAACTAAAAAAAGCATTTGTTGCTGTTAATTCTGTGGCCAGACACAAGTTCGCATGACAAAACTGAAATTAGGATGATCTCCACTTATCCCTACCCTAACCCCCCAGCCCAACTCCACGTGAAATAAAAAGAGCTGCACATGTGGACAGTGGCGTAGCCAGGAAGGGGAGACAACTTCTTTCCCCATCAACAAGGGCCGGGACATTTTTCATTATTTTTAGTGGCTGGATAGCGAAGTCCAGAGTGAAATCGACTGACACGCATTATCCCTGGTAAGGCCATCAGCAGCTGACTTGGAGAAGAGATGGGCGCCACCTATCAATAAAGGGCTTATGAAAAGCACAACATACATAAATCTGTTCATGTGTCCATTCATGCCCCCAACGAATACATTATTTAAGTGTAAAAAAAAATAATGTTTGATTACTTCATAAAATGAATATAAATGGTAAATAAGCCCATTTTTTGAAAATTGGTTCATTTAATCGACATGATTTTTTTTTAGGTTATATTTGATTTTTTAAAAAATATTTTCATGGTGTTTTAAGAAAAGTCTCCAAATACGAATCGAAGCCTGCCGAAAATACCAGCCGTTTTCTATCAACGAACTGATGAATTCGTATATTCAGAAGCAACGACGGATACAGAGATATCCAACTCATCACTGACACACACATCCGAGACAACAACAGTATCTGGTCAGAAGTTACTTACTTTTTTTTTTAAAGACATTAATAATCACTCATTAGTTCCTTCCACCTGTACGATATTACAATGTTGTCTATTGGTCATCATATTGATTGTGTGATTGATCATGTAACAGTAAATAAATTCGATCCTATATGTTAAGGTTGTAAGGTATCTTGATGTTATGGGGGTCTGACTGCAGTTGCAGTCAGACTAAACCTGGAGGCGTTACTGTAGTAGCGTGTCTCTTATTCCGCACACAAACAATTCTTGAATTAATACTCAACTCAATGTTGCTGATTCATTATTTATTTCATTATAACAAAGACATTGAAGATATTATATGAAATGCACTTATTGAAGACATTATGTCAAATACAAATTGACCTTCTTTAAAGGCATTAAAGACTATCAACTAACACTACAACTTCATAGCTCTAGATCAAAGTCTGCCTTACTAGCACTGCATCTAAAACGTAACCTACTTCTACCACGACCAAAATATAACTCCATAAAGTTTGTCTCCAAGTAAAGACAAATTCATGTGACCTCTAATAGCAACCAATACGTCACATAATAAATATTACACCCAACACACTTCATAGTGCGGTGCGCAAACTCAAGATTAATAAAAATAGATTTGCACCAATCCTTCGTACTCTACACTATATAATAAGCACATTTTTGATTTCAATAATTCCATGTCTGAAAATTGGTTCATTTTCATCCACATAGTATTTTTGTCTTTAATTATAATAATTTAAAAAAAATATATATTGGTGTTCTAAGATCCAAATACGAATCGAAGTCTGCCAGAAATACCATCCCATCCCGATCAACAAACTAATGAATTCTTATATTCAGAAGCAACGACAGAGACTAAGATATCTAACGGATCACTGACACACACAACAAAGTTAACAACTGCATCTGGTCAGAGGCTATTTACATTAATTTTTCCTTTGGTGCTTGACTCAAAACATTAATATTGTCTCATTATTTCATTTTTATAAATAGCTTTTATCTGCACGATAATACATTGCTGTCCATTGATCATCTTATAAATAATGCCGGATCAATACAAATATATTGATTCGATCGTATATAATATAAGTTGATTCTTCAAGAACTCTTTTTTTTTCCCTCCTTTTCAGTCCCCGCACCTGACGTCATCAGTGCAAGTGAGATGGACAGTGTTAGTGGACAATACGTTGATATCGACAAATTGTCATAGTCCTCGTGTTATATTTGTGACTCATTTTTCCCCCACTGATGTATTATGTCTCAATTATTTATTATTTAAAAAAAAAGTGTATAGCGCTAAAGAAATTATTTTTTTCCTTTTTTATATTACTAACAATAGTAAACCATTAATGTCATACGGTATCCCTATGTAACAGAACATATACTGTTTAAGGAATTTCGACTGGGCGCTTTATAAAGAAAATGTGCTGTTATAATTTTATTACTGACTGGGTGATATAAAAAATAAGAACAAATATTTTATTTGAAAAAAGCATTGATAATGTAAATCAAATGTACTTGACTCTCGCCCAGTGTATAGATTCGGTGACACACTTTCTTAACTTAGGGACAGTTGAATAGGCCAGTCGTAATGTTAAAGTATGTTTTGGTATGTTATACAAATATCAGTTTTTTTTTTATTTTTACAAAACCAGTTTCATCCAAAAGTTTATATTGCAAAGGATGTGTATCCTCGTATATATATATTGGATTGCAGAAATCCACCATTAAATGTAAATGGTATTCATACAGGCTAAAAACAACAACAACATATTTGTTGTTTTATATATATATATATATATATATATATATATATATATATATATATACAGTGGATTTCGCTTAATTGGGACACCGTTTAATTGGGACAGCCGCTTATTTGGGACAAATCTCAAAGAAACCAAACCAAGAGGCCAATAGTACATTTGTATGTTTAATTGGGACAGCCGCTTAATTGGGACAAAAAGCCTCTGTCCCGATGTGTCCCGATTAAGCGGAATCCACTGTATATATATACAAGTGTATAGCATACATTCATGAGTGGCCAGATTTCAATGTCCTATTTATGAAAAGGCCGGACCTGTATTTTTTTGTTAGTTATCGACAATAAGATGTTTGTTGTTTAATTGTGGACTTTTTAAAAATATTATTGTTTGCTTGTTGTTTTATTTTTTGTTTAGAGGGTGTAAAATTAGGAATTCTGAGATTGTTTAAAGAACGCTGTTTTTATACAACTGGGACAGTATTGGCTCAAACTATAAGTATTTAAAATCATCAGTGTAGAAAGATTTCATTCTCGATAAATCTATCTAAGTATGTATAATTGTAAATAAGTTGTTGTTTTTTTTAGATTTTTAATATTTACCGAATTGATAACTGTTTTACTGAGTTTTAGTTGTTCGAAAGCAGATGTTTTACTCTGGGTGTAAAGTTTAACGGAAAACGTCCACGGAGAAAGGGAACGTCAAACTGTCATCCCACTAGCCGCAATCTGACTTGCAGCCATGCAAACTGTTCTAGATTTCCTTTTAACTTATTTTTTAACCTACGTGTATTTTATTCATTGCTTCTTATAAAGTTTGAAAATTTATGAAATTTTATCAGAGGTACTACGTTTTTGCCTTTTTATTTTTTTTGGTTATGTGGATATTTGTGAATAGTTTACTTTCACAGAGATCAAGGGATTAATAGGCTTGCTTGACATATCTAATCGAAATTGGGTCATTGTATAGGAGAAATGTCATTAGGATCAGGGGCGGACAAATCAGTTGACGCCCCGTGGCACAGAAGAAAATCTTGGGCCCTTCAGAAAAAGAGACGCATATTGGGGCTCCTAAATACTCGGAGGATCTGGGCTCGGGCTCTGCAGTAGTGTTGATAAAATGAAAAACATTATTTGTAGTGTGCGGCTCTTATGACTACAACAAACTGTGACTCTGGTGGAGGAAGGGTTCTGAGATTCACAAACCTAGCATACAGCATTTAATGACAGATTTTTTAAACGAATATTACGTTCTAGATATAGACCAATACGTTATATTCTTTCAGCCCAGATTGTGTGATATATTATCAAATATTATTGCGTTATATCTTGTGAATTAACATAATTTATGTTACAGTAGAACTTTTTGTGATACAATTTTGCAATCATATTCATCCCATTTAAAAAAATAAATAATTTCATTGATTCATCTATTACATGCATTCTTATATTAAAAATATTTGAGATAATTATTATTGTTAAGATGTGTGTATTTGTATTATCTTTATTCATGAGTCTAGAACAGCTTAGAAAATGCTTCACGATTTTTTACGACTGCTCTCAGTCTTCATTACCTCCCCTCCCCATCAAACAAACACCTAAACACACACCTCAACACACACCTCAACACACACCTAAACACACACCTAAACACACCTAAACACACACCTAGACACACACCTAGACACACACCTAAACACACCTAAACACACACCTAGACACACACCTAAACACACACCTAGACACACACCTAAACAGACATATACACACACCTAAACACACACATATACACACACCTAAACATAACCTAAACACACACCTAAAATTGTCTGTGAACAGGGAAATAATTATGATGGGCTTTGATATAGAGATATACATACACAAACACACACACACACACACACACACACATATATATATATATATATGTATACATATATATATATATATATATATATATATATATATATATATATATATAATTCATTTTTAAACCACGAATTCTATTTTTAAGAAATCAATATTCTTTAATAACACTTAAACTAATTACGTCTGACAGAAAAGTGAAATGCATTCTCAGATTCTATTCTTATAGGATGTATATATTGTTAACATAGTAGTACACAGTACAAGGCACATTGAACTGTATCAGCTCCGAGAGCCTGGAACATTGTACCGGCTGCCCGCCCACCCCTCCTCAGGCCTGTCCATCAGGTCCGCACATTGTGTAAGCCCATCTATGTGCATGTATATATATATATATATATATATATATATATATATATATATATATATAGGTATAGGTATATTTAACTTATAACCAGACAATATATAACACTGGTAAACAGTGAATTCATTGCCAGTGATATTTCAATCATTTTAAACAAAGTCTACTATGCTGATTTAGAATATGTAAGTGTTTTTGCTAGATTGGCTCTATTTTACGAGATAATTAAAATTAATTAAATAATGTATGCACCGTGTTTGGAATTTGTCAGAAATTGCATGAAGTAAAATAGTATACTAACAAATAGTAGTGAAACTGTTAATAGTCATGCAGAAAATTGTTCAAAAATATGTGTATTAGTGTTATAGAAGAAAACATTTTCATTTGAAAAACTAATTATGTCTAATTAATTAATATGTTAATTGTCTATGATAATGCATTAGCAAATCGCTGTTTGCTCGACTTCCTTTTGTATGTGTCGTTGGTGCAATTGCGCTGTAGGCTCCAACAGTAGTCAGCCATCATATGTATGTCCCATCTTCCTTGATATATCTCCTCCATCACCCTCGCATCCTGATGGAACCTTTCGCCTTGTTCCTCACTGAAGTCCCCTAGGTTACCTGGAAATTTGTCTAAGTGACAGTGCAGGTAATGTACCTTGATGCTCATATTTGCTCCAATGTTTCTGAAGTTAGCGAGCATATCTAATTTGCACCAGTTCTTCGTAATTCTATACTCTGTTATTACCTAAGAAGTTCCTGACAACTGAAACAAAAATGTTCCATGAAGAAGCTTCAAGGTGATCCATGAAATTAGTAAAAATTCGATCGTTGATGAGTTTCCGAATCTGAGGACCGTAAAAAATTCCAGCTTTCAGCTTCTCCAGGCTCAATCCGGGAAATGATCTGCAAATATACTTGAAGCAATTGCCAGATTTGTCCAAAGCCTTAACAAATTGTTTCATTAGACCTAATTTGATATGAAGCGATCCGAGAATGATCTTTTTTTTTGTCAACCAGTGGCTTATTGGTGATATTTTCTTTACCTACAGTCATGGTTTCCCTTGCAGGCCATGTCACTCTTGTCCATTGATCTTGCCTTGCTCTGCTATCACAAAGGCACATGAAGCATGGGTATTTTGTGTATCCTTACTGCTGTCCAAGCAAGAAGTTTACCATTTTTAGATCAACACAAATTGACCACTTTCTGCAATAATGTTTTGATATTCTCATACTTTTCTTTACGTGTTGTTGAGTGAGTAATGGAAAGAGATACATAACGGTTACCATTGTGTAACAGAACACATTTCAAGCTTCTGATGGAACTGTCTATAAAAAGACGCCAGTCTTCGGAATGGTAGTCTTGTAGTCCCATTTGGAGCAGAAGTCCAGGGATGTCATTACAGTAAACAAGATCTTCCTCTTGGCTGAAATATGGAAGAAGAAACTCTTCTCTTTTCCGATAAGATGTTATTTTAACTTCTGGTTTGAGAAAATTTCTTTCATTGAGCCTGGACGCTAAAATCTCAGATGCTTGCTTGGACAGATTTCGGTCTCGTATTAGGTCATTGAGTTCTTTTTGGCTGAATGGTTGAGGTGTTGAAGAACTTCCTTCATAATTGCTTCCACTGTTTTCACCTGCCAAAAACTCCAGATCTTGCCCCTCGTCGGAGTCTGATGGTGAAAGCTCTAATAATCCAGTAAACACTGGTATAGGAACTTCACTGCTATGTGGAATTGGTCTCCTTGCAGATTCAAGATCAGGATAATCCCACTTAGATTTCTTGTGGCGATTGAAGCCTTTAACATTCACAATACAAAAATAACAATCACCAAAATGGTCTTTCGTCTCTCACCATACCATTGGTACACCGAAACTTAGACTTTTTTTCTCACCATTTGTCCACTGCCGTAGGCTCTCCACACAGTTTTTGCAGACCTTATGGGGAGCCCAAGACTTGTTTTGGTCTCCCAGCTTCACACCGAAATAAGCCAAATATGCCTGCTGCACAAAGTCGGTTATATTTCTTCTTTGCTTTTCAATCATGTATTCTCCACAGATGTAACAGAATACATTCGGATTATTTTTGCAGCATCTTCGTGATGAACTCATGATGTCTTTAGAAAGAAGCATAAAAGAGAAAACAAGCAATTAAGCCTGTTCCATTCTGGACACAGGACGTGTTAGCGCATTTTCGTGTTATGTATTAGTACGTTTGTTAGCTTTCAGTAAATATTTGTAAATTTTGGAAATGTTTATAAATTCAATTGTGTAATGCATATATCTGTAAAAAAAAATTATAAAGACGTTTCTTTATATTTGAAAAAAAATTATTGTCTCTTAAATCTAACTACAAGTGGTTTGTGGTTACTGAAATAGGACTCATAATTGAAAACATTCTAAATTATAGTCATTTAATCGTCCGAAAACTCCGTCAATTGTTGCATAGCTCTGATACTTTCAATTAAACTCAGAACACAAGCTTACTATTTCATTTGATGAGTTTCTTAATAAATCTTGGTGAAACTACGTGCTGCAGTATTTCGCACCAAATGAACGGACTATTAAACGTACAAGGTGTATATATAATATATAAGCCCCTTAGGAGCCCTGAAGCCCGGCCCTCAGAGGTCCTATCGCAAAATGAACTTTTTATGTACACATGGCAGGCCAAGACCTATAAAATGATATATACATCATGGGTCTAGGACTTATAGTTGCTGAGATATAGCGCTCCTTTATTAATATAGCTTATATAGTAAAAAACGGTACTAAGGCCCCTTTTACGGCCCTGAGAGGTCAGATCGCGAAATGGAAAAAAGTCATTTCTTGACAGGCCAAGACCTACAAAATGATATATACATCATGGGTCTAGGACTTATGGTTGTTGAGATCTAGGGTGATGACGGACAGACAAAACGGGGACAATAGAGCATTTTTTTTTATCAAAAATGCTCTAAAAATAAACCAAGTTATAACTTGGTATAGTTAAATTATACAAAAGACACCAAACTTATTGCATTTGTTTTACACAAAGGGTATAATCATATTTTCAAGAATGTCCAATATCTCAGAAACTAGAGCCAATTCAGCAAAAGCATTGGCAGTTTTGAAATCAGCACCCATGAATTGTTATAAATTCATTCAAACATTCTTGGCAATTCGAAAAAAAAATTTTTTGTTGGGCTGTGTAATCAGCCATGCAATCAATAAAATACAGATGGAATGGAATAGCCCATTACAACACAGAGGCTACTAACAGCTGTATTATGGGTTTCATTATGGCATTGACAGCTAACAAAAACACGCAATTTAAGGCACGCGTACATAGACACTCATGCAGTGGCGCAACAAGGAAGGGGGGCATTGGGGGGCATTTGCCCCCCCCCCGCCCCCCGAAATAAAAAAAAATTAAAAGATTAGACCAAAATTAGTCACATTTCTTACGAATGCTTGTAATGTAAGTAAGTTGTATCTCATGATGTTTAATACAAATGATTTTTTTGCCCCCCCCCCCCCACTGAAAGTTTGGTCTAGTTGAGCCACTGCACCCATGCACACAATTAGGCGGACCACACTAGTGGACAATAGTCGAAATACAAATAAATGTATACCAGGAAACGGATACTTTTAAGAGAAACTCAAGTAATTAAAAAAATAAAGTTTTTCTACCAGGAAATTCTTCAACAAGGAACTAAAAAATAATTGATTAAGAATTTAAAAACGAAATCGTCCAGATACTTGAACAACACTTAAAGAAATACGGACATACCTCAGAAATAGAGGAAGAAACAGAGAGAGAAAGAGAGAGAGAGAGAGTGAGATAGAGAGACAGACAGAGAGAGTGATAAACACAGAGAGAGAGAGAGAGACAGAGAGACAAACAGACAGGGAGAGAGAGAGACAGAGAGAGTGATAAACAGAGAGAGAGAGTAATAGAGAGAAAGAGAGAGAGAGAGTGAGAGAGTGAGAGAGAGTGAGATAGAGAGAGAGACAGAGAGAGTGATAAACAGAGAGAGAGACAGAGAGAGAGAGAAATAGAGAGAGAGAGAGTGAGAGAGAGTGAGATAGAGAGAGAGACAGAGAGAGAGTGATAAACAGAGAGAGAGACAGAGAGAGAGAGAGAGAGACAAACAGTCAGGGAGAGAGAGACAGAGAGAGACAGAGAGAGTGATAAACAGAGAGAGAGAGACAGACATAGAGTGAGATAGAGACAGAGAGAGCCAAAGAGTGATAAACAGAGAGAGAGAGAGAGTGAGTTAGATAGAGAGACAGAGAGAGTGATAAACAGAGAGAGAGAGAGAGGCAGAGAGAGAGAGTCTGTCTCTCTTTGTCTCTCTCTCTCTCTCTGTCTCCCTCTCCCTGATTGTTTGTCTCCCTCTCTCTCTCTCTCTCTCTCTCTCTCTCTCTCTGTCTCTCTCTTTGTTTAGCACTTTCTGTCTCTCTCTCTATCTCACTCTCTCTCACTCTCTCTGTCTCTCTCTCTCACTCTCTCTCTCTCTGTCTATCTCCATGAATAACTCCCCTTACTTTAAAATTGCTAAAATATTAGTTTCTTAATTAGAATAGATTTCAATTCATGGACTTGAAAACTTATTCAAATCGTGTTTTTGTCATGTAGAATCTACACGTTTGACAACCTTGAGTCTTCTCACTAAAGTAGAACAAAAGTCAAAAAGTGAGTTACAAGAATTAAGGACAAACTCACAAACAAGCAAACTCACAGAAAGTAAAACTTATTAAAAGCTAATAAAAAGGGAATGATTACATTGCTTTATGTCAGAACTAAACATAATAATAATCTGCACACCAAAGTGGTACTTAGATAATCCTGACATTCCTTTATAAAAAAAAAACAAGCAATTAAGCCTGTTCTATTCTGGACACAGGACGTGTTAGCGCATTTTCGTGTTATGTATCAGTACGTTTGTTAGCTTTCAGTAAATATTTGTAAATTTTGGAAATGTTTATAAATTCAATTGTGTAATGCATATATTTGTAAAAAAAAATTATAAAGACGTTTCTTTATATTTGAAAAAAAAAATTATTGTCTCTTAAATCTAAATACAAGTGGTTTGTGGTTACTGAAATAGGACCCATAATTGAAAACATTCTAAATTATAGTCATTTAATCGTCCGAAAACTCCGTCAATTGTTGCATAGCTCTGGTACTTTCAATTAAACTCAGAACACAAGCTTACTATTTCATTTGATGAGTTTCTTAATAAATCTTGGTGAAACTACGTGCTGCAGTATTTCGCACCAAATGAACGGGTTATTGAACGTACAAGGTGTATATATAATATATAAGCCCCTTAGGAGCCCTGAAGCCCGGCCCTCAGAGGTCCTATCGCGAAATGAACTTTTTATGTACACATGGCAGGCCAAGACCTATAAAATGATATATACATCATGGGTCTAGGACTTATAGTTGCTGAGATATAGCGCTCCTTTATTAATATAGCTTATGTAGTAAAAAACGGTACTAAGGCCCCTTTTACGGCCCTGAGAGGTCAGATCGCGAAATGGAAAAAAGTCATTTCTTGGCAGGCCAAGACCTACAAAATGATATATACATCATGGGTCTAGGACTTATGGTTGTTGAGATCTAGGGTGATGACGGACGGACGGACGGACAGACAAAACGGGGACAATAGAGCATTTTTTTTCGAAAATGCTCTAAAAAACACTCGAAACTGATCGTTTGATTAAAAATTCCTGATAAAACAAATAAAAAGAATGTAGAAGAAATCAGAGATATATTCAAGTGCTAACATAGAAAAAAAAAAAGGATATAGTTCAAGTGGCTTGATTCTGCAAGTAATCCTGATTGGTACAAACGCGGATGGATAATAAAAGGAAAGAATTGTTTCGCTTTTAACTTTTAAATTTTACTACGTCAAAGTGTAATTGAGAAATTACATGTATCATCAAAACACGCGGCTCATAATCAGACGTTCCGATTTCTTCATTTATGATCATTTTGTTGTGAGAACGATGCGACTCATTGTGTGTTTATATCATGGTAGTTGTAAGTCCAGCTATAACATATGGTGAGCTTTAAGCTTTAATTACTGTATAGCGTAAAACTGACTGTTACATATATACAAATGTGAGCATATGTGTGCGCGTGCTATGCACTGAGGTGTCATCTCGGGCACTGCTGGAAGGGAGGAGGGAGGTGTAACTAATAATCTGTGACTTGTACTAGCGACCAGGGTTTCAGTTCTCTTTTAAGAATCCTAGAGGCGGGGGAGGGGAGACTTTTGTGGCGGAATGAAATATACTGGACTAAATATATATTTACAGATTGATAGATAGAAACAATTAATATAGTCTATAAGTCTATATAACTAGATGGTCACCCACGATTATAGTTGTAGCGATGGTAATTTATATAAATATTTAAGTACATTTTCATTAAAGGATATTTTTTTTAAAAAATTATGTTATTTTGCCTCTCATGTACCTTTGCCAAAGGGCACCCAAATATTTTTCTTTTTGCCTAGAGTACCAAATACACCTGTACCAAAGGCCCCCAAATGTACCTTTGCCTAAGGCCCGAAAAACGTAGCACATGATTTGACTTATCTTACCTGGATGTTTGACATACTCGAATCTTCAAGTACAGTAAACACAAACGTATGTCTCTAATTTAAGGATTACTCATTCTCTATAAAGCTTTAAACAATGACAATAAAACTTTATATATTAGATAACATTTTCTTGCTGTTTTTCCCCCCTACAGGTGACGTATACTTTTTGGCGGAGGAAAATAAACATTGTATTCACAACTTCACTTGCAAGTCATCAAACGGATATCCATCACTTTTAATGGGAGGCGTACGAATGTCAGTGGCTTGCAATTCTGAGGTGCCCAATCTAGCCGATGTTTCATGCATCAAAGTCAATGAAAGTTTAAGCATCATGAATGTAGAAATATTTAACATCACCAGATCTCCGCAAGGAACAGACAAAACCGAATTTACATTTCAACACCAGGATGTTAGCATTTTTTTAAATGTCAAAGTTTACGGTAAATTTACTCGTAACCATTCACAATCATTGAAGAAAAAAAGATTAATAATAAAATAACGAATAATTAAATACTACGTTTGTTTTATTTCAATTATATAAAACATGTTTAGTAAAACTTTTTTATTTTCTTTTTTTTCCGATGCCGATCCACAGCTAAACCAAAAAAAATGTGTATGTAATAAAACTCCACCCTCGGAAGTGAAATTAACTTGTTACGCAGATAAAGTTTATCCGGCAGCTTTATGTTCCATTCCGTGGTTTGCAGAAGAGGTTGCCTTTATATTCTTTACTTAAACATCAGAGATAAATACTTTTTCAAAAACATTTATGACTACATATTTCACGTTTTCCAGCTTTAATGCACACACTCTTGTCACTATATTTGCAAAAAACCATGTCAAACTTCTCGTATTTTTATACCCCTGAAATAAAATTTAGTAGCACAAAATGTACACATCTGAACTAAATACAACATTGTACAGTGTAATTGTGAAAGCTACCAAAACATTTGAAATATTTGTATTCAGTTTCTTGTGTATTAACATCATATATGTATTTAGGAAATCACTGTTAACTGGAAGTTTATTTCTTCACAAGTATCTCGAGAATAATCATCTACATATGTTATTAATTATATTTTTCTTTTGTAAATTTCTATTCAGCAGTATAACGTCTCAAACACGCATACAGAGTATAGAGACAGTGACATAGTCTACTACAGGACTGTGTGTGACTTAGTTCTTCCTATATCAAATAAGACTATTGAAATTAACAATGGTTCCGTTCGTATGTACCCTAACGTTACTGGCAGAAGAACCGATATTCAATATGGAGTAAGCTGTTTTATAACTGCAGATTCAGGTTATCGTATTTAAACAATTATTATTTACATTGTTTGCCATTTTACTAGAATTTCATCTATGTTACTGACCTTATGTTCGCAGCATTGATCAGTACTCGCTTCATGTTTCTGAAACACTGATGTCTGTTTTTAAGATTGCAATGTTATTTTTGAAAACAATGTAACAATTACGTATCTAAAGTGGAAAACAAAAAAATGCTAACACTATAGCATTCACTCATTTCAAATATTTTCCTTGCAATATAAAAAAAAAATCATGCAAGTCATGTTTAAAAAACTAACAACAACAAAACAACAACAACCAGAAATCAGTAGTTAACCACAAAAGATAGCCGATTCATAAAATTAGTCTGCAGCAGGTAATGAGGAAAGGTGTATTTTAAGAGGTAACTATCATGGTTTTATTTTTTTTTTTTTGTAAAACCACTTCATTGGCAAATTAAAAATATTCTTTTACAGTGGGTTCAAAATATCGTTTATATGAATTAATGATCGTTCCTAAATAGACCTATGGCCTATATAAAACAAAAAAAAACTACCGTTGCATCAGGAGAAATTAGGTATTTCGGTATCGGTGATATATTCACGCAATTGAGAAAAACTGAATGGCGATCTTAGAATTTCTCAATTTTATATTCGTATTTCGACTATTATTATTTTTTGTTTTTTAATGTATAATATCAACATCCTGCCGTGTAAAGATGTACCTGAATGAATAAGAAAAACATCAACAGGTAAGTCTTGACATTTTTATTTTAATTTTTCAAATGTGTTAAAGATGATTCATTTTTCTAGGTGACTGCAAAATAGAATTAGCCATACATGGACATAATATGGAAAAGAAGGGGGTTTAAAATAATTGGGATTTACATTCTTCAACATCTGAACTTTCCCACCTGATTTATGGAATAGAATTGCAACTGCTATGGCAGACATAGACAGTCTTGGCAAGATCTGCAAAAGAAGGAGCAGCTTCATCAACAAACACGTTGTTTTACTCATTGGTGATCCACAATATGCTCTTTAGGTGCTACTTTAAGAAGATGTATGCAGATGCAGACAGATGTTCGAAGCTGTCGAGACAAAATCTCCGAGAAAAGGTGTTGAAATGGGATCCTAAAAACCGAATCTTTTAAAAGGAATTATTACAACAGTCCGGTGAACCCAAAGTTATTACTGATTACATCACTATGACTAAACCCTCAAGTAAAACTATAATACCGCAACCCCGAAAGACGATTTGTCTTGAAGGCCGTAAAACAATGGCCTACATAGAGCATTAAATAATGGACAGGACGAAATTCACAGATTTCCACAGGTACGTGTAACCATAGATATAAAGAATAGATTGCTCACGTCTATTATATTGAGACCGATGAAGTATTATATTTAAGGAGCTAGAAGTTTAAAAAAGAAGAGTACAGTTCTTTATTTTTTTACAAAAAAGATTTCCTTCCTTAGAGTTTGCAAGACGCAGTGCAGCCATTTTAAATTTTAAAAACGCACTTGTTAGAAGACCACCCAAAACCATTATATTAGGGTATAAGGAACATGACATATATAAATTTTTTTTTTTTTTCAGAATTTTTTTTTTCAGGATTAGGGTTAGGGATAGGGTTAGGGTTAGGGATAGGGTTAGGGATAGAGATAGATATCAATTTGCGCGAAAATCCCCGGAAACAGAAAAAAAAAAATTAGCTGGTCGACCGTTTATTTCTAGTAGTCTACCATCTAGATGGTCGGGTAACAAGTGCGTTTTAAAAAATACCAGCTAGAAAGTTTGGGCGCTATGATAGTCAACAGATGTGACGGAAAATCACTTTTATGATATTTTGCTGGAAACATAGAGTGGTCCTGTATTTTTGGTATTTTTAAGTAGTACCAATATTTTTGCTATGATAAATTAATGTCGTGCTGTATATGACATTAAATA
The DNA here is from genome assembly GCA_021962125.1 of Bulinus truncatus. Taxonomy (NCBI): domain Eukaryota; kingdom Metazoa; phylum Mollusca; class Gastropoda; family Planorbidae; genus Bulinus; species Bulinus truncatus. Next base: position 150,690 of record JAGDYQ010000027.1, on the reverse strand, counting down.
AGACACTATCGTCTATGTCATATGTTGATTCAGTGGTATTTCACTTTCATTAAAAGTTTTAATGTTTTATACACTTCACTAAAATATGTTAAGTCCCCTAGAGCGCCATCGGTGCAGATAAAGTGTAGAATTAATCTTAATTTCATATATTATCATAATAAGTCAACTATGAACTATACATTTAGGCCTATATTTCAACTGATTGTATTCACATTTATTGTTAATTTTTTTTTAATGTAATCGAAACTGTCCTGAATTAAATACTTTATATATATGAAAAAAAGCAATGATGTTGATACATCATTGTTTTTTTTTTTTGTTATGAAGGAAGTATTTAATTACAATGTTTGACAAAAAGTAGCATAGTTCTGTTTGGTTGTAAATTAAAATTTAATAATTGAAAGCTAATAGAGTTTACATACATCCTATAGTTAAAATTACAGATATAATTATAACTTGGGGTTTAGTATTTACATTATTATAATTTAAAAAATTACAGTCAAACCTTTGTTTTCCAATGAAATTTCTAGTTGTAGAAATGATTTTATAATCCAAAGTAGATATTTATTTAAGATTTAATGGAAACCAAAATGATTAGTTCTAAAAAAATATTCTTATAGCATAATTTCGAATACTATTTTATACATTTTTATTCAATATGTAGTGCTCAAATATATTACATAGGAAATGTTTTGCTCTTGCCAATAAATGCCCTGCTATTAGCTATCCCACTAATTTTTTTGGTGGTGCGTTAACCTACCTAGTGATAATTTTTTTCGCCATATTTATAAACGTTTATCACAAATGTAACATAACGTTGTCATTAAACCATTAACAATTTTTATTGTACTGAACATAGCTATTAATGATAAGTAATGAAATACATTCAATGGTGGTACTAAATCCTACAAGGCATAGCTGATTTATGTTATTTTTTTATTATATTTCTTTTTATAAAAGTAATAAAATATTGGATCACAAAATTAATTTTTTAATATGATAAAAGACAGTAAAAATTTATGACGGGATAAATGGTTCTTTCATGTCTTAATGCAAACCAAAGGTCTAAGTGTGTATCAAATGAAATAGACAGTAAAATTTCTTGCAAATAATTATAATTTACTTAAAAAAAAATTTTCTTTGCCTATATTTCTTTCTATGTTAAGTGATTCGACTGTGAACGCAGCACATGTTTAGTCATTCAAATTTCTAAAAATATTTGTATGATATAATTTAAGGAATTATTTTATAATTTTCAATGCATTTTAATAAAAAGATATCTTCTAAAACAAAATTTTTTAAATATTTTTTTTTATTAGAACATGGAAAATTTTAGCTCAGTTTTCTGGAATTTCGACATTTTTAATTAAAATTCAGAATTAAGTCATGTTTATAAGGTTTTACATATTTATGATATTTATTAATATAACTTTTTTTTTGTCATGTTCTTAATTGCATTCATTTTTTTATCTGCAGTAAAATAGAAAGCACTTTTATGCCACACTCATCACTCTTCCTGGCAGCACCAGAGACTACCAGACTTTTGTTGCTGTACTCACAAGGGAAGGCTAACCAAATACATCATATGCTCCTTCCCTTCCAGCATCATTGGTGTACTGAAATCTACTATGCAATGATTTAAAGATTAGCTAGAGTCAGTCAGCCACTACATTATAAAAACAGTGAGTCCTTATCCTTAATGTATTATTATAAAAGTAATATAATTGTCATGCATTGAACAAAAATTTAATTGCGGTTTTAATGCATGCTTGAAGGTAATTATATTTTTATAATCCAAAAATTCCAAATAATATTTAGTATTTTATTTTATGTCATATATTGCATTCATTTTTTTATCTGCAGTAAAATACAGAAATAGAAAGCACTTCTCATTGACCTAATTTGATCATGCCACACTCATCACTCTACCTGGGAGTACCAGAAACTACCTGACTTTTGTTGTTGTACTCGCAAGGAAAGGCTTCTTTCCCTTCAAACATCATTGTGTAGTCAAAATCTAAAATTTGGCTTAAGGATTAGCTATAGTCAGCCTTGTACATTGTAACATCAGTGATTCCTTATCTTTAAAACTTGTATACACAACAATACAATTAAGAAATATCATCAAGACAAGTGGTGATTCTTTTTACAGTGATTTCTTAAAGTGTGAAAAAAGACATTCTTATAAATTATACAATTTATGTTTAAAGAATTTAATGAATCTTCACAAAGACCAATCCATTGATAAAGCTGAATATCATTACTTTTATTTGTGCATTATAAATATTTATGATAATGAGTCAATATGGACAAATAAAATCATGATACATGAAGTGTTTTTTTATTTACTTAATTTCTATCAATAAAAAGAAAGAAGCTTATAAATTGAAGGGAAAAAAGCATAGTACACACACAAAAATACATTGTATTCATTGAAAAAAATGACAGAATACCCCATGAGTATGAGATAAATTTTAAAAATAGCGTATGAGCATTTTATATTGTATTTATGATGATATGGTAATTAACATTTTTTAATGAGTACATGTATTTAGCTACTGAATTAATATTTTGATATTAAAAATACATGAACAAGTACCTTTATACATCCTTAAGCAAGAGTATCAACATTGAATCCTTTTTTTTTATCTCCCACCTCTTATTTATATCGCAATACTAATTTTCTCCAAATGGATCAGCTTGGCATTATTTAGCAACTGGGATTTACATATTAGTCTCAAAATATCAAATGGAGGACATAAAGGATACTTTTTGGTGTAGGGCAGAACATGAACATGAGGAATCAGTAACATTCATAACATTTATGAGTAATAGGTATGGTTTATTGAAAATATTCAAATTTTATATATATATATATATATATATATTTTTAGACACAAAAATAACAATGGACATTATCATTACATTAAAAAATTTGGCATGAAAATAAAACATTCAGGCCTTTGTAATTTTTTTGTTCAAGATGAAAACAACTTTTTGTCTTCTGGATTCCATTTACATAGAGATGGTAGCTTGTACTGTATTTGTGCAGATACAGGCAGTTTAAGTATGATATTTTTTTAAATAGGAATATTTAATTAGGTATATGTTCAATCTTTATTTTAGAATTCATATTAATCATACATTTATGGTAAAGATTTATTACAGCATTAATTTTAGTTAGATGGAAAAGTGCAGTCTGATAACACATAGCAGAAAATCAAATTATTATTTTTGTTATAATTTTCTAACAATCATAAATATATCACTTTATAAAATTGCATGCAACATAAGTAAGTAAGTAAAGTTCCCTTACCCCTGACGGGCCATCGGGGCAGATGAAGGGTAGAATACATCTGTTTCTATAACCTCGGCATATGAATGGATTGTGTGGTTAACACAATGCCCAGCCGCCTTTACTTCCCCAACTTAAGTCAGGTACCCATTTAAAGCTGGGTGGACTTGTGGGACGACTTTGAAACACATTTCACCTGGAAAAATTCCATGGGTCTCACCGAGGATCGAACCCAGGACTCTCAGGTTGACAGTCGAGTATCTACACCACTCGGCCATCCGTCCCACTATGCAACATAAATAACCTGACAATTCTTTTTTTTTCAAAATAAAAACTACTGATTTTTGAATAGAACAATTTTATTAAGTTTTTGTCTTATATTATTCCGGTTTAAACCCATGTTTGTTAATTTAATAGCATGATAACGTCTTAATTTGAAAAATTCTTCACATATAATTTTCAAAAGTTTATAAAAATGAAAATCCATGCCTATACTTGTTTCTAAAAAATGATTGTTTAATTCTACAAAAATGTCATTTGTAGGCATTGTCTGCATCATTTGCAGTATAGTTATTTTTTCCCATTGCCCAGATTGTACTTTGTTAATATTAACTAAAGATCTAATAACTTTTTCACAATGCTGGACAATGGAAACAACACTGTTAGATGGTATGACTAACCCACCAGAATTTTTAAGATGAAGTAAACCAGTACCAAAAGGTTTTGATGAACTAATTAATGCAGATGCACAAGTAATGCAAAATATTTTAGGTGAAATTTTTCTTACTACCCACCCAGCTATATACTCCAGTATACCATTGATGAAGTAGCTTTCACTGATGTCATATTTACAGTAATTATAATCAAACAATGCATCTTCAAAAAATAATATTTGTTTTGGCTCATCATATTCATTTATATTTAAAATACTAACTTTACTTTGTTTGTGGGATACAATTTCTGGTATTAAAAAATGTTGATGGAATCCCAGCATGAGACAAAAGGGCTCTATATGCATTACTGAATTGCAGTGCTGATGGATTATTGTTCCAACCACCAAATTGTCTAATGGAGGAAAAAAAAAGTTCTAAATGGTCTTGAGATAGCTTATATGTAAGAAAATATTCCAAATATGGACTAGAACCATTAATTAACAAATTTGATAGCTCTAATAAGCTGTTTATATTTACTAAAAAACCTATAACACACATTTTCCTACTACCATCATACACTTTTTTTATTACTTTTGTCTGTCATAGATAATAAATTTATTTTAGCATTTTCTAGGAAAGTTTTTGTCTCATCAAAATTTTTAATATTAATAGGACTTTTAAAGCCTTTCAAAAATGTACTTCTAGTATTAAATATGTCAAAAATAGCATCAAAAAATTTAATGAATTCTATGGTACCTTCTACTGATTCAAAATTTTTACATTTTGATTCTGATGCAAACTTTAGGGCTGCAGCCACTGATGAGCTAAGTGTTTGTGTAGCTAACTTAACTTTCATTTTATGGTTTTCATAGTGTATATGTTTGTGTGTGAGTTTATTAGCTGCCCTAAGACCAACTGTCTGTTGTAGTATTTCTAGATTAACTATATCTTGCCATTTGGCTATACCTAAATTTGATTTTATTTCACTTAGTGATTGTAATGCTGACCTGATGTTTTTAATTAGATGACATGGATCAAAAAATATATATACTGATGGATGTGTAAATTTACTATGAATATTTTGTGGATCAAGACTGCAGCCTAAAAGTACTGACATCTTAACATTTACTGAGTGTGCATCCATTGTCAAAGATGCCACAGTTATATTATTATCAAAAAGAATATTTATTGCATCTAAAATTAATTTTTTTTGAATATATGCTTTAATTCCATGTATTAGAAAATATCCGATTGGAATTTTCCAATATTTTTTCAAGCCTACTGCCATTACAACTAAAACTTCTGTTGCCTCATCCCTATCTTCAGAATCATTTGATCCTGTCCCAAAATCAACAAACCCAACCATTTTTTAATGGACATGCCATCTACAATTAAACTACATTTTCCATAATTGGTAAAATCCTCTACTTGTTTTTTTTTTCAAAAATTCGATGGCTTGTACAGAAAACCCTGGGGTTGAATTAATATTCAGAATTTTTTTTTTCAGGATTAGGGTTAGGGTGTGGAGCAATACCAGCCATAGATAATATTGCTCCACACCCTAACCCTATCCTTAACCCTAACCCTATCCCTAACCCTAACCCTAATCTTGAAAAAAAAAAATCTGAAAAAAAAATAAAATTTATATATGTCATGTTCCTTATACCCTAATATAATGGTTTTGGCTGGTGCCGGAGTCACTGCGTTTAAGAAGTCAATGATGTTTTAATGAAATCCGAATTCGCATTCAGGTTCTACTTACTAAAGTAAATTAAATATATTTTTGTAAGAAAGTAATTACCTATGAAAAGTTCTCAAAGGTTGTGTTTTTTCGGTATTAAAACAATTCCACACACAACACGTAGGCATGTTAATCAATGTTAATTGAAACGAAAAGTTTTCAAGGCAAAAATGTCTTCTGCTATTAATTTCGGTTACTATGCGTACTACGTCATCAAAGTTGCCAACATTTTTTGAAAATATATAGGTAATAGTCGGAAGTAGTTTAGCACCTTCCGTATGACGCTCTTTCATAGCCCGTGAGCAATCTATTCTTTATATCTATGCGTGTAACTCATTTCTCGGCGTTTGCTCATCCCGCGATGTCGAGACAAAATGGTTCTCATCCCAGAATACCGGTATATCCGTACACAAAATGGTTCTCATCCCAGAATACCGGTATATCCGTACACAAAATATGTTCTTTTTACTAGACATTAAAATTAACTTTAACTAAAAGCGGAAATAATAATTACGTATTTTACAGTTTTTTTTAATTAAATTATATACAGTCTCTGTATTCGTAAAAAGTTGCTTTTGTATCTTATCTTAAAATTTATAAGACAAAAAAAAAACAACACCCCATTTTCAATTAAGATTGGAAGAATTATCAACATAAAGCGTACGTTTCCATCGTTTAGAAAATCAGAAAGGGTTGGGGGGGGGTAAAAACGAATCAATTAAATAGCATTAATCAATTTACTAACCATTTATATAATTTAATTCTTCCCATGCCCCTTTCCGATTTTGTTCAATACAAACTAAAATTGTAAAACCATCCACTTATGTTTCTAATCTGTTTTAGTGCCTGAGCTAGAACGTCATGTTTATTTTATTGGCTGATCTTTCGTTGATGAAATATATAATAAACACCCTTTGCTCCCGGCCTGTACAAAGATTAGTTTTAGAGCGATCCTTCCACAATTTAGTTCATTTTCGCTTCAGTTATTTAACGATGAAGTAAAAAAAAATTGCTTTTTGAAACCCATTGTTTGTATACTACATGCAGTAATTAACTTATCAACAAGAAATATAATAATTAAAACTACTGCAAAAGCTATGTTCACAACACATTCACTGCGCGAAAATCCGCGAATGAACACAATGTTGCTGTTTTTCATCGATACATATTAAAAAAATATATATGAAAGTCATGGTGCAAAAAAAATTTGAACTACTATGAGATAATTTTTTTTTTAATGAAATGACTTCATTTGATTTGTAATAGTTTTTCCCGGAATCTCAGTATTTCCCAACAAAAAAGAAATTTCCCCGAAAGTGTACAATAATGAACTAAAATAATATTTTTATTTCTTCATTCGATCCAGAGCACTCACTGTTCAATATTAGGCCAGGAGTTTTAGCAACCTACCCAGAATAAATTCTTTACAATGGTTTAAATGCAGAATCTGACACATATATATATATATATATGAAGATTAACTGGTATGAATGACACCCAATGAAACTCATTGGAATTTTTTCTACAGCATTGCAAAAATTGCACGAATTACACGTAACTTTCCACTATTCACGGTTCTGTAAGTGTCAATAACCCTTGGTAAATCTGAAGTAGGCCTAATCCACGTCAAACTGTCAGCAAACGTGCTTCAGATTATGTTATATAAGTATTTAAAATGAAAGGTCAAATAAAGTGTAACCAATATGACCTGCTTGAGCGCCCCCCCCTCCCCTGCAAAATCATCATATACATAATTTAAGTTATAAATTTAGAAATAAGACTCTCAAACTGTCTTTTTTCAACATGTGAGCATTCCCCCAAGCATTTTTTGCTGGTTGCGCCACTGCCTGCTTCCATTAGTAGACCTACGTTTTAACCGTGTTGACGAAGCATTAGCTTCATGAAAATAATACATACATTTTTATGTTTGTTGCTTTATATAAAAACTACTTCATAAAACAAACCATAAATAAATAAATAATACAACACTCTAAACTGATGTGAGTAGCAGCCCCGTAGCGTGAAAATTCTACACCAGGGGCCAGGCATAAGCAGGGGGGGCGGGTAATACATTTTACTAAGTAGAGCAAATAAACAGAAGGGGGCAGACAAAATGCAGGGGGGCGGCCCCCCAGCCCCCACTTCCGCACGCTACGGGCCTGGTGAGTAGTATGGCTTTCAGACTCCGGGTGTGGCAGGCATCAATCCGCTGGTGAAACTGGCAGTTGCTTTCACCCCGTGCCATAATCACAGTGTTCACATGCTGGTGTACACCTCTTCCTCAAATGCCCAAGGTATGAGAAGAATTCTAAGCATTCATCATCAATTATTTCTTCATCTTTTACATCCAGCATGTCATTATCATGTCAATCATTTCCACAACATTGACCAGCTTCTTGGCATTCAAACATGACTCTCCATTACAATTTTTGAAGGCTGTTATGCATGACAAACCATACTCAAAGCAGCGACACAATCGTGTCCCACACTGTTTCCTGGGTCCGGAAGTACATTTGCAACAAACCACCTTCAGAACATCTGGTCAGTGGCAATATGGATGTACTTTTCCTCATGAAGCTTCCATCCCCATTCTGTGTGATTCAGTATTGCTTAACAACATCAAGATATGTTCCACCTCCCAGCCACTGAACAGCACGGAGTAAGTAACCGCCGTCTACAACATGAATTATTGTTTGGTTTCAATGATGGTTCTACACCCTTGCAGATTTCTTTACCGAGCTGTGATTTATCAACTTTCCGCATGTAGTTATCTTTGAACAGAGAAGTAGGAAGTGTTAACAGCTCATAGCTGAAATATTTCTCCATATCAGGTGATTTTTGCATTATGACCAGAAGCCTATTAAATAGAACTGTGGGATCAACACCTGTCAAAGCTTTCTTGGAAGTTGATGAAGAAGCATTGTTTACTTGTGCTAATGTTCCTATTTGAGATTTTCTTTTAAGGACAACATCCTTGAAGTTCTTGCCGCTCATGTTCTGAACAATATCAGCGCCAACTTCTTCAGCATTGTCGCAGTTTATATTATCAGATTCAGATGCTGCAATACCTGATGGTATGATGTGGAGTCTTGTGTCAGAAGTATCAAATTGATTATGTGACTTCAAGAATTCGAGAACTTTTGTGAGATCGTCATTATCTCTATTGATCCTGGACTACCCCTCTTCCGGATGCTGAACTGCATCATGGCAGTAGTCAATATCAGCAAACTGCGCTAAAGATGTCCTTACAGCTGCAGTCCTATGAATTGTGGAAGTCTATGTGGTGCGTACACTCTCAGTCACTCCTCTACCATGAGTTATTCCTCCCTTACCTTTAATGGCCCGCATCATTGCCTGCTCTATGGTAAGGTCAACTGACAGTCCGGCCCACTGTTTACTACTACGCCGTGCAACATGTAATCCTGACATGAGCTGCTTGTGTAGATCTGGATGTGAGTTAGGTAAGCCCATCATCATCTCCAGGTAGAGACGAGCACATTTGGCATAATTAATGTGACCAGATGCTGCAAAGAGATTTACCATTCTCCTGATACTGACAAGATGTAGCTGATAGTTGCCCATTCGTTCTGCCCGCAGCAGAAGCTTTAATGTGGCAATGTAATACATATACAGAAGCCAAAGGTTTTTACTATATAAGCTATAGTAATAGCTATGTTATTTTCAGGGCCCCATTCTACACCTTATAGTAGCTATACGAGATAAAGGGCCCTAGGGGCCCCAAGAGTAGCTATCCCCCTAACATAAATTTGGTTTAAATAATTTTGGTAATGTCTTTTAAGTGCTGGGATTCAGTGTTTTTGAAGGTACCGTCTTATCTTTCAGTATTTTTTAATAATCTTGTAGTTGGCAGCTGCCTATTTTGGTAAACAATTCAGGTCATCTCTTAACATGGCTGACAGTATTTTATATAGAATATAGAGGACCCTTTTTTTTACAAATTTATTTAATGCATTTAAACACAATTTAGGTATTCAAAACAAGGGTGTCATTAATCCTCGTTATGTTAACTAACTAGTTATTACCAAATAATTTCACAAAACGCTTGTAAGACATTAATTCTAGGTACGTAATGTAATATTTATTCAACTCCTGGCCTATATCTGTTCAATTTGAAATAGCTGCTAACTCAAGGGACACTATTCAAATAGATTTTGAATTAGCCGACTCAACTTATGATGTCCCCTTTTTGCCCTTGTAAGTACCATATTTCTCTGTTTGGTAAGTGTTTTTGATAATTACTACAAGTTCTGCTTTAGCATTTATCCTAGTTTTTTTTTTATAAATTATATTCAATTAACCCGTATGGATACAGAGGCTTACTTAACGGAGGGTTTCACCGGGCACCGATTTCTGTGGGGGCCCAGCCATTCCTAAATGTATACCAGCATACCAGCAATAATCAGCTTTATATTTTTTTTTGTTTAGCCAGATATTTAAAGGGCCCAATATTTAAGTGAAAGGACCGGCGTATCTGGCATGGAGGTGATTCTAGGCTTGCTTGGGCCCTCATCATGAGTAAAAATTTAAAAAAGAGCCATTTCTATGTATTGGAGGGGAGGGGGGTATGTCGTGACCCCTCTAACATCAGATTGAAAAGAATACATTCTCCAAGGGGCCTCTTATGCTGATCTAGTTGACCGGTCTTTAAGCATCACTCTGATTCAAAACTAATGTAGAATGGATAAATAGATTATGTTTCGCTTAAAGAAAATATAAGAATTAAAAGTTGTATCACACAATGTACAATAATGTGTGAAGTCCCTGTAAGGATGAGATGAAATCTCTTAGATCCTATAAACCACTAATGGGACGGTTTTTATGGTGTCATTCTTTCATCCCCACCATAGCCGACAGTGCAATGGTCATGGAGGCACCACGAGAGATATATCGGTAACTTAATCCAAGACCTGAAAAATTTCCTTGGTCCTCACCGGAGATCGAACCAGGTACCTTCAGGTCGACAGTCGAGTGTTCTACAACACGACCATGTACAATAGTAACGACAGTTATTATAACAATTCTTTTGAATACGTATTAAAAGTTTTCTTTTTTTATTCTTTGACTCATTTGTTTTCATTGTCGGTCTTTACTGACTTAACTCCCTTCTTCTCGACGATTGTCTCCCCCTTCCCATTCTGCGCTGGCTCTGTATCATAGTATATGTAAAACTATTACATTATAAAAAAAAGTAAAGTTCCCTTAACCCTAACGGGCCATCGGGGCAGATGAAGTGTAGAATTCATCTGTTTCTATAACCTCGGCATATGAAGGGGTTGTGTGGTTAGCACAACGCCCAGCCGCCTTTACTTCCCCAACTTAAAGTCAGGTACCCATTTAAAGCTGGGTGGACTTGTGGGACGACTTTGAAACACATTTCACCTGGAAAAATTCCACATGGTTCTCACCGAGGATCGAACCCAGGACTCTCAGGTCGACAGTCGAGTATCTACACCACTCGGCCACCCGCCCCATTACATTATGGCGTTATAAAAAGATGTAACACACACACACACATATATATATATATATATAGTTTAGGCAAGGGATGTGGTGATTACCACATTCTTTATTCTTTGCGACGCTATTTACACAAGAACAAAGATGTGATGCAGACGAGATGTACGAGAACACCCTTTCACTTGGCGGGAAGACGCAATCATACGAGTTGCAAAACGCTTAAAATAATTAGACTGGTCACCAATAACAGAACGGACTCACGTGATATCACATATCACCAGATGTTTTGACCAGATATCTCATATTAACCGTTATATTCATTTATAAATGCTAGAGCGGAAGGAATAAAAGATCATTCCCTGGTATTCAAAAATGAATGCGACTGCAGTGTGTGGGCGCTCGCTCGACTGCTATCTTAGAGGTATCCAGTTCGAGTCCCGGTGAGTGTCATCACTTTTCGATGGTCTCCATTTGCTGAGGTAAAGAAAGTAAAGCAGCTGGGCGTTGTACTAACCACACAATCCCATAGAATAGCCGTGGCTACATAAGCATATGAGATCTACTTTCATCTGACCACCATGGTCTGTGTAAAGCTTTGAAAGGGGAACTTACTGGGATTTAAATTGCAAGTATTTATCCCCCATTTTCTTTTTTTGGTCACTACAATCCTATTACAGGCTAGGCACACCATAGATATCTATGTTATGAAATTATTCAAGATGTACCCAAAGGTCATATACAAGGCCGGATTTAGAGGCAGGTCGACTAGGCCGTAGCCTAGAGGCCCCGCGAAATAAGGGGCCCCGAAATGTACATGATTACATTTAACGAGTTTTTTTTTTTTGAATTTTTTTTTTATTTTTCAAAATGGGGCCTAAAATTGTAAATCCGGCTCTGGCCACATCTCAAGAAGGGCGCTGTGCAAACATCCCCCCTCCCCCATGTTGGTACCATTTAGTTTTCACCACAGAATATAATTTATGCACAGTGAATATCGTCAATGTAGATGGAATTTTCCGAAAGCCGCCATATTTGAGTGTCATTCTATTGTATTTTAATATTTAGGTGCTATATATTTAGGTGCTATACTATTAATAAAGGGGGAAAAAACCCACAAAAGGGCGGCAATTTAGTAGTCACTAGTAGAAAATTCTTCCAATAATGATGCGCTTTCTGTATGATATACATTCTGTTATTTGTATTTTTCTGCCCATTCTAAAGGCTATTAGTAAAAAAAACCTCCAGGAAATAATCGCTCCACACTAGATCTAGCGCAAGCATGTACAATAAAATATTCGATAAGAAAATCGATAATTAACTGATCAAAATTTAATTAAATTTAAATGTCTCAAAATTTTTTTTTTTAAATTTTCACTGTTTTTTTTTTTTACCTGTGAAATCTCATAGAGTGTCATTTACGGCCTCAGGACTGATCAACGATTAAGACAGACTAAATGGATCAGTGGCGTCACTGGGGGGGGGAGGGGAGTGCGTAGCACAGGGTGCCACCATGCAGAGCAGTAGCACAGGGTGCCACCATGCAGAGCTGTAGCATAGGGTGCCACCATGCAGAGCAGTAGCATATGGTGCCACCATGAAGAGCAGTAGCACAGGGCGCCACCACGCGGAGCAGTAGCACAGGGTGCCACCATGCAGAGCAGTAGCATAGGGTGCCACCATGAAGAGCAGTAGCATATGGTGCCACCATGAAGAGCAGTAGCACAGGGTGCCGCCACGCGGATCGTCTGGAGCTTAGATTAATAAATACAGTTCAAAGCTGCTCGGATCAATCTAGATATTTTTTGCAAAGGTTCTGAAAAAAAAGGACGCATGTAGTCACGTGGTTTCATGAAATTGGTGACGTAGTTTACAAACTCAGTTTAATGAAAGTAATATACATCTTTCTGAAATACAGTCAGTAACACTATCGTTTGTATTTGCTTAAGTATTTTAAAGTAAATACTCCAAGTTTTAGTGCAGTGAAATTCGAAATATGTATCATTGCTCATGGAGGAAGTCTTTGGGGGGGGGGGGGGGGTGACACCATGAATTTCCCGGACCGGGTGACACAAACCGTAGAGGACGCCACTGTGAAATAGTTATACACACCATGGCATACTTCATTGAGTAAATGCAGAGTAAAAAGGATTGACTAAATAGACTACGCGAGGCAGACAAAATAGACTATGCAAGGCAGACCAAATAGACTGGATGCGTTTTAACTAAATAGATTGCTTATGATGTATTAAATAGACTGGCTATGATGTACTAAATAGATACGGTATGAGAGTCTAAATAGACTAAGTATGATGGGCTAAATAGGTTGCATATGGCATAATTAGTATGTGTATGGCAGATTAAATAGTATGTGTATGTCAGACAAAAGAGGCTGTTAATGGCAGACTAAATTGTATGTGTATGGCAGACTCAACAGCCTTTTATGACAGTCTAAATAGACTATAGACCCATCTGTATCAGGTAGATCTAGTATATATTTCTCCCACCTTACCCCCAATATTCAATGGTACCAACTATCGATCCGTTTCCATTTCACAACCCGCCCCTTATTGATACCAACGCGGTTCAGTAAGACGGTCTTCGGGTTCGATCTGAGGGGCACGTAGCGTGGAGATTAAAGGGCCGTGTATGCATATATGTGTGTGTCTGTGTGTGTGTGTATGTGTGCAGTGATATGAACAGGTAAGAGAATAAACGAGATCCTCATTACCGTGTTGCTCTGTGGCAGTCTTATGTTATTTCAAAGACTAAGAGTGTAAGTCAGTTTGAGTATAGGGGTTTTAGTCCGGGAACATAGTAAGGTATATTTGTTTTCATTACTTCAATTATTTTATTTTCGTTGTTGTTGTTTTTTAATGGAAAATAGGGATTTACAAATATAGAGAAACAGACATTCTTGTAGGGAAGAACCAAACATTCAAAGATAGTTGTGTATACAATTTGCTTCATTTGTTGAAATATATAATGTATTGCTTTGGGGTAACTGTCAAAATATGATAATTAATCAATTATTTATAAACAAATAAAAGAAACTCAAACTTTTACTGAGAAATAACGTGCACAAAAAGGAAGATAATTATTAATTAAGATAATATACATCAGTAATGCAATTAACCAGTTGTTTCTAATTTATTTACCTCTAGTTATAGTAAATTGATTCCACAATAAATTATTTACTAATTTGTTACTATGAAATCAAAACCTATGACGAAGTATGACAAGCCTAAATATAAAATCAGACAGAAAACAATATTAGAAGTATTAGCAATAGGCAGACCCGGTGTAGCCCCATAACTTTTAGGTTTTGTCTCTTTACTATCACACAAAAAAAGAAAAACATTAAAAAAAAATTTCGTTTCTGAGTTCGTAGGTTCAATTTGTTCCATATTTTATGTTGCCTACCTATTGAGCAAGTTGGCATTTGTTGTCTCTAGAACTGCACTGAACCGTAACTTGATATTTTTCACACTTACCAAACACTTTGTTTGACAGCCAGGACAAGAGCACCAGTAAATATTACCTTCGATTGTGAACAACAAGTATAGACAATAGCTGTCAGATATATGAATATAACTCATGTGATGGACATTCATTATATCTATGATTTGTAAAACATAATGAAGTTCAAATGTAGTTGTTGATAGTTGATTGTACATAATGTCACGCTGAAACTTTTTTCTTTGTATTCTAATTAGTACACATTTTTGTTTATAATTTTAGTTTACATTGACACATACAAATTCATTACTTAACTCAACAGTTTAAATAAATTAAATAAACGAAAATATAAAAAAAAAACCTCTAAAATAAAGGTTTTATAAAAATGCAGGGAAAAAATCATGTTATTTAAAATTTATTGCTAAAAATAAAAGCGTGGGTGCTCATTTATTTACTTATAGCTACTTATCAACTATTGTGTAAAGTCTAATTAACTTCACAATATTGTGGTCACCCAGGCTAGTTGTCGATTCGTTTCGTTTTGTTTTTAATTTCAACAAAATGCCGTTCTATTGTTAAATATTTATTTGTAACACATTTGTATTAAAATATAAAGCTTAGTCTCAACATTTTTTAATCAACATCTGTAGTTCGTAAAAGAATAATTAGATAGATAATGATAGGTAGGTGAAAGAATAATTAGAATGATAGTAACAAAAGGTGGGTGAAAATAGTTGTCTAAATGAAAATAATTCCATTTTTTGTTGTAGTTTTAAATGTGATTCTGATACTTTAATAAAAGCTTTCCTTAATCTTAAAATTGAATTGACATTAATAAACTTGAGATATTTCGTATCATGTTTTAAGCACTGATTCATTATATCAAATATATTTATTTGCTTTGTATTATTTCAAAATTAATAATTGCTCCCAAAAGTTATATGTATCACTTTATTCCAGGCTGCTTTTTCAAAAATGTTTGGAATGCGCTACTGCGATCTGTGGATTTTTTTCTCTGTTTCTGTAACCAAGTTTCAAGAGATCTAACCAACAACTAAAGAAAGAAAAATCATCTTGTTTACATACATATTATTCATAATATTGGATAATACCTTCAAGGGTACTACTTTGAGGACCTTTTTGACTTGATGCCTTTGTATAGCGCGACCAGTTTCGCAATTGAACGCGCACAAGACACGCACAGGCGACACCTGGGGCCCAGCGGACCCACACCAGGGGCGGATGCCTGGGAATGAGCAGTGAGACTGTGTACGTGGCCATCGGCATCGCCTGCGTGGTGGCCGTCCTCTTGTTCATCGTCTTCATCATCTACTGCGTGAAGCGACACAACGACAAGATGTACAGCCGCCAGGCCAGGCAGAGGCGGCTCCGGGAGGAAAGGCATCGGCGGCA
>JAGDYQ010000027.1:14654-129654 GCA_021962125.1 Bulinus truncatus | reverse complement strand
ACTTGTATTTGACTGTACTGTCAGGACTTTCATTTTACTGTACTGTCAGGACTTGTATTATACTGTACTGTCATGACTTGTATTATACTGTACTGTCAGGACTTGTATTTGACTGTACTGTCATGACTTGTATTTGACTGTACTGTCATGACTTGTATTATACTGTACTGTCAGGACTTGTATTTGACTGTACTGTCATGACTTGTATTATACTGTACTGTCAGGACTTGTATTTGACTGTACTGTCATGACTTGTATTATACTGTACTGTCAGGACTTGTATTTGACTGTACTGTCATGACTTGTAATATACTGTACTGTCAGGACTTGTATTATACTGTACTGTCAGGACTTTGTATTTGACTGTACTGTCAGGACTTGTATTTGACTGTACTGTCAGGACTTTCATTTTACTGTACTGTCAGGACCTGTACTATACTGTACTGTCAGGAATAATATACTGTGAATAAATGATGGAGAGAGAGGTAGAATGCCAATAGTTTTGTATTTGAAAAAAAATAAATACCTGATTGTTGAGAGTTTGGTGTAGCGTGCTCGTTATGAAACTTTATATATAAAGGTATATGGATATATAGACAGACAGACGGGTTGATAGATAGATAGATAGATAGATAGATAGATAGATAGATAGATAGATAGATAGATAGATAGATAGATAGATAGATAGATAGATAGATAGATAGATAGATAGATAGATAGATGGATGGATGGATGGATGGATGGATGGATGGATGGATGGATGGATGGATGGATGGATGGATGGATGGATGGATGGATGGATGGATAGATAGATAGATAGATAGATAGATAGATAGATAGATAGATAGATAGATAGATAGATAGATAGATAGATAGATAGATAGATAGATAGATAGATAGATAGATAGATAGATAGATAGATAGATAGATAGATAGATAGATAGATAGATAGATAGATAGATAGATAGATAGATAGATAGATAGATTAGATAGATTGATAGATAGATGGATGGATAGATAGATAGATGCAGGCGTTATGCTAAACTCAAATTCAAATTCAGTAAACATCATGTCAACAATAGTTATATCAAAAACAATGATTAATATATATCCAGTTTCAATTCAAATTTACACTTAACATCATTATCTTCAAGCACTATGGTTAGATAATATATTATATATGGTATACGCTGTGATGGAAAGAGCGCGTGAAAGTATTTGGTAAATGTAAGAGTGTGAATGGGAATTCCATATCGTGCGCCTGTTAAACATGCGAAAATGCTCATTTATCGTGAGGAGCAGTGCAGGATTTACGTATAAGCTTTACAAGCTATAGCTTAGGGCCCCACACTTACTTGGGGGCCCCCAAAAATCGTCCGGGTGAGCAATTGTCATATATATATATATGTCTGGACTTATAAAGGGCCCCAAATCTCAAATAGCTTAGGGCCATTTTCAACAAACATTCGGGGGTTTATACCATTTTCAACAAACATTCGGGGGTTTATACCATTTTCAACCAACAAGATATAAAAAAAAAACAACAACATAGGATTTTTAAAAGTTTATCAACATATCGAGCGAAGGGCGAGAAAAAAAAATCAATAATCGATCCAACAAAGTAAATCATTCAATCCAGTGATCAAACGATAAATAGAAAAGTTTTCAGCACGTTTTTTTTTTAAACTCCCCCCCCCCAAACCAATGACCCATTTCTTCCCCCCCCCCCAAACCAATGACCCTTCCCCCCCCCCCACCTATGATCATTGTATTTTTTAGTTGCAAATATCAGCTCTACCTTTCAGAAAAAGGTTCTGGGCCAAAGGGAAAAAAAATAATCGATAAAGCAGTTAAGTGACATTTAAATGAATTTGCTCAGTCAGTTTTACGTAGTTTGCGATTTAAAAAAAAATACTTTTAATACTGTGTTAAAGTCACTGAATATTAATTATTACACTGTAAACGTTACATTTTGTAAAAAAAAAAAAGTAACCTTTCAAAAACGAAACAAAAAAACAAACAATAGGCTTGCATATTTAGTGAAATATAATTCATGCAGCGAATTTGATAATTCCATTGGAACGCGCAGGGGGACAGATGGTCGTATAAGCTTCACAAGCTATAGCTTAGGGCCCCACACTTACTTGGGAGCCCCCCAAAAATCGTCCGGGTGAGCAATTGTCATATATATATATATATATATATATATATATATATATATATATATATATATATATATATATATATATATATATATAATGTCTGGACTTATAAAGGGCCCCAAATCTCAAATAGCTTAGGGCCTTATCCGGCCCTGGTGAGGAGTGCTGATGGTTATTGGACGTGACGGTCAATGTTTGTATTAGTTAATTATTATATTGTTGACCTTACAGTCTCTATAATGACTTCAAATGTACACCTAATATCATTTTCTTCAAGCACTATTGTTACATAATATATTTTATATGGTATACGCTGTGATGGAAAGAGTGCGTGAAAGTGTTTGGTAAATGTAAGAGTGTGAATGGGAATTCCATATCGTGCGCCTGTTAAACATGCGAAAATGTTCATTTATCGTGAGGAGCAGTGCTGGGTTTACGTATAAGCTTTACAATCTATAGCTTAGGGCTCCACACTTAGTTGGGGGCCCCCAAAAATCGTCCGGGTGAGCAATTGTCATATATATGTATAAAATGTCTGGACTTATAAAGGGCCCCAAATCTCAAATAGCTTTGGGCCTTATCATGTCTAAATCCGGCCCTGGTGAGGAGTGTTGATGGTTATTGGACATGACGGTCAATGTTTGTATTAGTTGATGATTATATTGTTGACCTCTATATAATGACATGTGATTTATTAAATTTTATCATTTGTAGATAAGGTTTCAAGTTGTTACTTTTCTGTATCAATTACGTTAGGGGAAACTTGCAATGCAATTAAACCATCTGATCTTTTTTGCATTTAAGTGTGATACACAAGATTTTTTAATGTGCAAAGCATTATATGAGTATAAAAAACGCATTTGACATGAGACAGGGCCGGACTCAGGCCGATTTGACCGATTGCTCCAAATTGGGCCCCGCGCCTGACAGTGGCCCTCCAAATTTACATTTAGCATATCGCTATCAGTCACGGCTCTTGTCACACGCTTTTATAGATTAGATGAGGGGCCTAGCAAACATCCGTTAAATTGGGCCCCGCAATTCGTAAGGCCGGCCCTGACATGAGACACATGTGATCTTTTCCTAGGAAAATCGGTATATGATAAAAAAAAACTTTGTCGCTGTTAAACTTTACCATTAAAAAAATGTTGAACCTTATCCATGTTCAACTAAAATATCATTTATCATTATTCAAGCCTAATGAACAATATTACCATTTTCATAAAAATAATGAGAAACCCGTAACGTTTTCATCAAACATAATGTCAAAACATTTTCATCAAACATTCGGGGGTTTATATCATTTTCAACCAACAAGATATAAAAAAAACAACAACATAAGATTCTTAAAAGTTTATCAACATGTCGAGCGAAGGGTGAGAAAAAAAATCAATAATCGATCCAACAAAGTAAATCATTCAATCCAGTGATCAAACGATAAATAGAAAAGTTTTCAGCACGTTTTTTTTTTAAACTTCACCCCCAAACCAATGACCCATTTCTCCCCCCCCCCTCCACCTATGATCATTGTATTTTTAGTTGCAAATATCAGCTCCACCTTTCAGAAAAAGGTTCTGGGCCAAAGGGGAAAAATAATCGATAAAGCAGTAAAGTGACATTTAAATGAATTTGCTCAGTCAGTTTTACGTAGTTTGCGATTTAAAAAAAAATACTTTTAATACTGTGTTCAAGTCACTGAATATTAATTATTACATTGTAAACGTTACATTTTGTAATAAAAAAAAAAGTAACCTTTCAAAAGCGGGGGAGGGGGGGGGGAGGGACGACAGATGGTCGTGTTGTAGAGCGCTCGTCTGTCGACCTCAGGGTCAATGGTTCAATCTTCAGTGAGGACCAAATGGATATTTCAGGTCATGGCTCTTAAGTCCCCCGCTATGTCTCCCGTGGTGCCTCCACGGCCATTGCACTATCGGCTATGGTGGGGGATGAAAGAAGGGCACTGCGAAAACCATCCCATTAGTGGTTAATAGGATCTAAGAGATTCCATCTCATCCTTACATAGGAACGCGCTTCACAATGTGGGTACCTCTTAACGCAAAGCAGAGCGTTCCTTAGATTAATGGAGAATTTTTACTGGTGGGGGGGGGGCATGTTATAAGGAGCCCCTAGACGTTAGCCTATATGTAAGAAAGATTATGGCTCTGAACGCTCCGGAGCAGAGTCGTCTGCTGCGGAAAAAATCAGTGTTATTTGCCCCACCCCCTTAAGCAACCACCCACAACAAAGAAATATAATTGGTCTATTAGGATGGGTTTTATATATTCATGCCCACCCCCCACACCCCCTTCTTCCCGGGCGATTTAAGGAAAGTACTACTTTAAAAAAACTGTTTGGTTTTTGTTTTCATTATGACAGTGAGGCCTCCCCCTTACGACCCTGACACGCCGACTCTGGTCCTCCCTTACAACCGAGATATACCATTCTCCCCTCCTCCTGCATACAAGGAAGTGGCTACGCCCATGCCAAGGAACGGGGGTGTCGTCGGCATCGGTGACCTCCCCTACGGACCTCCCGTTTATGGTAAGTTCATAATGTGTGTGTCTGGTCTGATGTGCGCCTGTATAAATATTGTGTTAGTCTTAAATTTGTTGAAATGAGCAATTTTCAAACAAACAAAGGTGTCTGTCACGTTGTAAGTAACTTTTCTTTCTTTTTTTTTAAAATATGAAATGCTGACGGTTTAATGGGGCGCGTAATCGAGCGCTGTAGAGTGCACGACGTTCGACCTGAGGGTCTAGGGTTCGATCCTCGGTGAGAACCAAAAGGACTTTTTCCAGGTCCTGATGAAAGTTGGGTGAAAGTCGCCCCAAGTCCACCCAGCTTACAATGGGCATCTGACTTAAGTTAGCTGTGCGTTATGCTAGCCACATTATCCCTTTAAAATTCTTCGATTAATTTCTTACAGATGTTTACTCTAAGTAATTATCGATTTAATATACTAATATAGTGCTTAGCATTGCCATAAACTAAGACTGCAATCCCTGTTATTTTCCAGAAAATGGGCGGGAACAGTGGAGTAGCGAGCTTAACACGCACCCGGGACACAATACCTTTTAGCGCCCCCCATTTGAAAACCATATAATGTAAAATATACATTTGGCACCCTTTGTGAGTAGCGCGCGGGACATGATGCCCCCTCACTACGCCATTGGGCAGGAATAAACAACATCAACAACAACACACACACAAAATCACAATAAACAGGGGACGGGTGGTCGCGCAGTGTCGAGCGCTCGAGTGTCGACATGAGGGGTCCCGCGCTCGAACCTCAGTGAGAGCCTTGGGATTTTTTTCAGGTCCTGGTGAAAGTCCCCAAGTTCACCCAACTTTAAGTGGGTACCCGAAGTAAAGGCGGCTGGGCGTTTTGCTAGCCACTCAATCCCTTTGGGGTCTTAATGGGACTTTACATGGGGATAGTTTCATCAAAAAATCAAAGAGATTTTATAAGATTTTGTTCCATTTTTTTTTATTTATTTATTGCTAATATTATGTAAATTAGATGAACATAGTATAAAATGATTTGTAAACGCTGTCTTTCTCAGTATGATATCAAATATTTTAATGTTGGTTCACTTTCTTATTTTCAGATTATCTTTCTAATGATGACGTCATACCGACAGTTTCCAGTCGCGTCGCTCCCCCAAACAGCACGCACTACATGAACCCTCGTGGCGACATCTACAACAACAGCAACAACAACCGGACCGCCAACTTGAACAGCATCAACTCCTTGCGAGCGAGGCCGCTGACCAGCCCTTCTTCCCCTGTTATTATCTTGCCCCCAGATGGCAGCAGTGACAATCCTTACTATAGGGAAAACCCTTACGGCAGACAGCAAGTCGACAGAATTCATAACACCAGACGGGAAATGGCCGGCGGTAACAACCGCGGCGATGCAAGACGGTCAGGGGATGACGTCATCAATCTGCAAAATCAGCAGCGACTAGACGGAGCCCAGCGTTCTTTCAGTCCCACAGCGGTTCTCGCACACAGCTATAACAGCGTCGGGCCTCCCAGCTCAAGGAATCCCAGAGATTCGAACAACAACGAAAGGGCCGCTAGGTCTATATACAACTCGGCAGCGCCTGCACAAAACAACATAAGTGGCAGCACCACAACTAGAAGTTAAATGAAGCGATTTTGTAATGTGTGGTGCAAAGTTGGCATGCCTATTTGTGAATTACTGTGCTTGACCACTATCAAAATGATGATGATGAACAAAGATAAGTCTCTGAATATGATTTCAGGGGAAAAAAGACTAATTGATGTAATGAAACAACTGAAGAAACTATCAAACATAGGCTCAATAGCATGATTCAAATATTAAGGGGAAAACAGACAATGGTTGCAACCCTGTTGAAGAGATGTCGATATATTTTTTATGGCATTGCCAAATAACCATTGCACCAAAGATTGAAATGGATATAGCGTAAAAAACCGACAGATTTCTGCATCACGAATAAGCATAAATTGATTATCAAAC
The DNA here is from genome assembly GCA_021962125.1 of Bulinus truncatus. Lineage (NCBI taxonomy): Eukaryota > Metazoa > Mollusca > Gastropoda > Planorbidae > Bulinus > Bulinus truncatus. The sequence goes on along the minus strand of JAGDYQ010000027.1, from coordinate 122,988 downwards.
ATTTTTTTTTTAAATTTAATCCCATGGCTATGGAAGTTTACATTTTCAGAAAACGAATCTTTTACATCTAAAACATTTTATTTTTGTGTGCGCACTCCAACGAACTTTGTGATAAACTTATATTCTTCTCGTGAAATTCTACATCTTTCCCTATAGAAACAAACCTTCTATACACTAAAAATAGCCGACACTTCATTAATTACTAAGCGATCTTTTCCAAAACTTTCCACTTCATTAACAAAGAGGGAGGACGTTACCGTCCATGGAGATTGGCTGCATAAAGGGCACTTTTATTTACTCCTCAACAAACGCCTTGAATTAGTTTAACACTGAACTATGAAGGCGTGCTAAATCCTTTGTATATAAATGAACTTTTGACCAATGATACAGGCACGTGGTTGAGGCTCAACGCCGTATTACTATACCTGTGATATAGCAGCTTTATTAGCCTTAATGTGAAGGGTTTATGTTTGCAAGTCAAGAGACACTAGACTTTGTTGACAAATATATATATATATATAAACTATAACTGTGATATGAAAGATGGCTGTGATTTGAGCAATATGTTCCAAAGTATTATAAATCTCATTAAAAATAGATCAAAGGTTTTCGTGAATAAGGATTTTACAGAAGCTTTTAAATTAACTTCACTTTCTGTTTGTGTGTGTGTCCAACAAATCTTATAACACAAACTTGGACCTGTTCTTGTTCAGTTAGAACATTTAAAATGTAAACACGCGAGTATGATAGATGGCAGTACGCTATTGTTTTTTAGTAATGTTTACAATGGGTGAAAAAAAGGGACGGAGATGTCGAAGATAAATACATGCCAGTGCAATCCCCTTACTACTTACTCACTTGCGCCTGGTAAATACCAGTGCAATCTCTTCACTAGACTTATATCACTTGCGCCTGGTAATATTGAAACAACAACAAAGTGGAACAGTAATGATTTTGTATAAACCAGTGGTGAATTAGTACTTTGATGTCACTAGATTTCAGAGCTCATCTAGGCCAACGGAAACTAAATGAACCACCTGACCCACACACACCCTACCCCCCAACCCCCCCACCCCGCCCCACTATATTAATTCCTTTTAAATCTCATGCCGTCAGGGCCCCAACATATACTTTTGTCTGGGGGGGCCCTAAAATATTTTTTTAAACACGTATTAAGGACGTCACAACCGATATTCTGTTTTCGAACCCCCCCCCCCCTCCCTTTTCCACTCTCAATCCACCTCCGCAATTCTTTTCTAGAATTTGTAACTAAAGAATTATTGATTTGATTGATATGTGCGGAGGGGGGGGGTGAGGGGGAGGTGTTGGCTCCCGTCGAAGAATATGCTAATGTTATCACTGTATGGCATTGAACATCAAACCCAGCTTACATATTTTACTTGAGGCGATGGGGAGGAAAAGGGGAAGGGGGGGCGGTGGCTACCTTTCAGAATTTAATACGCTCTATTTCTTGATTGTTGTAGTCCCACTGTGCACTCTGTGGACCTGTAGCACTGTGTCTATTTTTTATCACCATTGTTTTTATTATGATCGCGTGATAAAAAAAAAAGGGGAAAATGCAATAGCCTCGACCCCAAACTGCTTTTCTTGTGGATCCCGAATCCGAGGCGACAACAATGAATTTCTGCCTTAGACATGCGCTGTATGAATACAGTCAGTGACTGTGTTGTGCGTGTGTGTTGGGGCTTACATGAACAAATAGTGCATGTCTCATTGTAACGTTGGCATGGGTTTGACAGGAAATGATTGATTTAACCCACCCACACAATCACAAAGTTTCTCCCTCACGCACGCTTTTCCATTAATGGGTTTATGGGACCGTTCACATATTTGGCATAGGCTATGTGACGGGGGGGGGGGGGAATATTTGAGGCAATGGAAGTGGTTGTGTTTATATAACGTTAATATTATAAAAATAAAAAAAAAAACAATTAATACATAAAAAAATAACTGAAGGGATGGTGGAAATTGAAGGTGGGTGATGTCTTATAAAGTGGAGAGGGGTTGCAGTGCTGAAGCGAGCTTAACTCGCGCCCGGGCACAATACTTTTTAAATAGCTTTTTAGCGCCCATTCGAAAACTATATATTATATGTAAAATATACCGTTTAGCGCCCCTATCTGACTAGCGCCCGGGGCATGATGCCCCTTGCCCACCCCTAACTACGCATCTGAGGGGTTGAATTTAGTTGTTTATATATATATATATATATATGTATTGATATTTTGGGATAAGGGTCAATTTAAAAATGATTTTTGCGCTGTCCCTATTTAATCTATCAGTGATTTAATGTGCCCCTATTTAACCTATCAGTGATGTAATGTGCCCCTATTTAACCTATCAGTGATGTAATGTGCCCCTATTTAACCTATCAGTGATGTAATGCGTCGTACTAAATGTTTGGGCACTGTCTTCCATCGGAATGATTAAGAGATTGTTTTGGTCTTTGATTTATTAAAAAGTGTTTTGTTTTAACGAATCAAAACAACATCGTGCAAATAATTAATTACAGCTTGATGAAGGGGATTGTTGAAACGAGAGACTTTGGTGGGGAGGAGCTTTAAAGATTGTATTCTGTCCCTTTAACAACATTCCTTTTTTTTTTTTTTAAATTGGACAACACAGTCGTTGACTGTAAATACATCTCTGGGACTGTGAGGGGATGGGTTTATTTTTGTTAAGTCTCTGTAAGAATGAGATGTTTTTTCTCTTACAAACCACTAATGGGGGTTGTGTACGTGAGAGCCCATCTAAGCCGATATTTGCAATGGCCATGGATTCAGCAGGGAAGATATGAACAGGCGAATGGACAAGCAGGGGGTCGAGCCAGTTTCCCCACAGCATGCTGATCCGGCTTACAAAGCACCCCCACCCACCTTGGGGGATTTTTTTTTGTTTGTTTGTTTTGTTGTAAAGTCAAATATAAATGACGAGATGCTTATCATTTAGACCCTTTGAACCACTAATGGGACGGCTTTGTTGTTTACTCTTTTTATCGCCAACATACGCGATGGTGCAATGGTCATGGAGGCACCACAGTGCCCTCCCTTCATTCCCAGCGTAGCCGGAGATGCAATGCACCTATAGGCAGACACCACGCAGGCACGCCGAGAGGGGGGGGGTCATTGCCAGGGGCCCGCATCTGTAAGGGGGCCCGACCGCCCCGACCATGTCAATTTTTTCACGACTCATTCTTTAAATTTAGTTTAAAACTTTTTGTATATACTCTTTGTATGACTATATCCGGAATTGACAAGGGGCCCGCAATGATGTCCTGCCCTGGGGCCCTTGTTGGCTCTCGGCGCCCCTGGCACCACGGGATATAGGGATGTGCTTTCACCATTACATGAACGAAATCCCTTGTTTCTCACTGGGAATTGAACCTGGGAACATCAGGTAGACAGTTGAGTGATTTACAGTGCTCTCGACCATCTGTCCACCTGGCAGCGGAGCCCTAAGTTCACACACACACACACACACACAAACACACACAGAGATATATCACTGACCGACATAAATAAATAAATCTCAGAACAATTTTTTTTTTGCTTTTGGCAACATTTAGTTTACATGTTTACACAAAAAAAAGAATATTTATTAAGCGATGAAAGACATTATATAAAACAAAAGCAGCTAACAAAATGCCCTAAACAGAAAAAAAACAACACAACATGATCAAAAATGTTTATGATTTACACATCAGGGATTCACTTACAAAAACAATACGAACCATTAAAAAAAAAATGCATGTGGTAAAGGCTCTCGAACCATTAGAGTTATGAGAACTAGCAACAACAGTCTATAAGTTAACAATTTTTTGTTTTTTTTTGTTTTAGGAATTATAAATAGGGAAGAAAAATTACCTGCACTATTTACACACAACAATTATTTTAAGTACATAGATTTATTAAACATAGGAATAAAACTTTAAAAATTTCTATAACTGGGCTGTCAGCTATGTTTATTCAGACGTTTTTTGGTTTTATATTAAATGCTTTTAATAAATGCAACTTTAAAGAAAAAAAATTAATCTAGTCATAAAGCTGATCATATATTTGGCATTTCAATTATTTTCATTAAATGAAAAGGAAAATATACACAACTGGTGTATTTTCTCAAAATTTCAACAATTTTTTTCAAGTCGTGTGATTTCTTTTGAATATGAATACTATGAATCGCAAAGAACTGGAAGCTTTAATAAGAAAACAATACAATAATCTTACTTTTACATATGTAATACAAAAGTTCAATTAATGTGTAAGATATTATTAACATTTGACGAAAAATGTAATATGTCAAGAGAAGGTATCTAATCCAAATTAGTTTACATTAAAGACAAGCAACTAACTATTAATAACATAGTGTAATTTAAATTGAAACAATTAAAAATTACTTTCAATTAATTATGCTATCAATATTAGGAAGACATTTTGAACTTAAAAATGAGTAAACATTTTTATTTTTTTTTTTTGGGATTCATTAAAGATGAACAAGGGAGGAAAAATGATGTAAACGACACATATTGAGGCAATTCTGAAAACATTACAATAACAAATGTTACATTTAGTTGTATTTTTTAAAATATGAAAGACTCCCGCGGAGCATGGAATTTTTTTTTTGACAGAATGGAATTGTGGGTATACTTGAATAACAATAAAAAGTGAAACAAAATATGATTAGAAATTTTAAATACCATCTAACTTGCTTGGGGATTAAAAAATTGAATTTTAGTAACCCACTAGCAAAATATATGAAATAATTTATTTAAAATGACATACTTTATTTTTTTAGACAATGACAAAAGAATGAAGTTAACCATTTTATTGAATGTTATCGAGTTATGCGACTTAAGACTGTTATTAGTGTCATTTCTTACAATTATTATAGTTTTTACTTGGAATGACTTAATGTGGAAAAAATAAATATGATAAATTAACAGCTGATCCCATTAACGAACAATAAACCACACAACTAACTGTAGCAAGATGAGTTAACAAAACTGCTGAATAGAATAGAAGCCAGCAAATAGACCACATAACTAACTGTAGCAAGATGAGTCAACAATACTGCTGAATAGAATACAAGCCAGCACATTTAAAACAGCGTGAACTTGAAATTAATTTATTCAACATTTAACCTAATCGGTATATTTATATATCTAAATGATTAGTAAGTTTATTTCTATTTTCATCAATGAAAAATTTAGCAATATTTTTTTTTATATTGCATGTGTCACGTTTTAAACACAGTAATCCAGTAAATAAATAAAAAAAAAATATGATATTAAAAAACACTTTCCAGTTTTCAGATTGAAAAATATACCAATAAAATGATAGCATTTACAAGCAGTAAGTAATTCTAGTCTAAGCAAATAAAAATAAATAAAGCGAAATAAAAATATTAGTGTACAGTTGAGGGCGTGGTCATTCTTCTAACCTGTAAAAATATTGTTCCTAAAACCATCATCACAACCCCTTACTCTGCGTACATAAAGTCAGCGAAGTTTAAGATTAGCAATATAATGAAACACTGCCACAATAAAGTAAAAATGTTTGTGAGTTTGATACAAAACAAAAAAAAAAGTTCAAAAAAGAAAACTGTGGTTAACTCTGCTAGAGAAGATGCGCAAAAGCAAAAGCTGAAAAGTGTGATGAATAAGTCTGGTTGGGATGACACACAAGGCCCCTGTCCATTACACACAACCGGGTTTTAATAATCAACAAGAAGCCAATTTTAAAATATAGCAAGTCAATTTGTGTTAACATAAAATAGTAAATGAAATATGAACTTTTTTTTTCTACTAAAAGTCCATTTTATAAATTCAAAAAATAGGAATGAATGAAAAATATACATTTAAAAAGACAATAAAGAAATATTACAAATTTAAAATGCATTTCATGATTTCAATAAGAAGCTCAGATAAAACAAGGTATATCAATCAACATTGTTCTTAGGTTCTAATACAATACATTTAAACATTTGAGATTATGACACAATACAGCAAAGATAATCAATGAGTATTCCAAATGTAAATGAGTCTCTATAATTTCACACAAAAAAAAAGTAAATGCCTAGACTATCAAAAAAATATGATTAACAAGAAAGAAATGAAACAAGAAGTATACAAAAAAAAAGAAAATTTTAAACCTGGAGTGTTATATAATAAATGCTAAAATATAAAAAATACAGTTGAAGGAAAAATGGTACATTAGTAACAAGTTACTAACAACCATAACAAAGATTCGCCCAGCATAACATAATTTATCTCTTTTTTATATCAATTTTTGTGATATTAGTATCGACTCTTATCACAGAGTTCAATTAAAATCAAACAGATTCTATGGAATAAAAAAGAAGTAAACAAACGGAACTATAAAAAATGTACAGTTGTGAGTAGAATTACATCTTAAAGAAATATTATCACTGAAGATAATTAATTTTTTGAAAGCTTCAAATGAAAAATATTAAATGACAGATTGAATAGTTTTTTTATATTTTTTTTTATCCACATTGAAATAATTTAACAATCTGTTATTCAAAATGGTGACAGATGAGTCTTGGATAATTTATTACCAAATCAAAGTATTAATATGACTTATAAATAATTTTAAAAAATACTCCATTAAAATAGATTTATGATAATCTTTCATTAAAAATGTAAAAACAAATTAAAAATTTTTCAGAAATTTCATTGAAGTTTCATCACAGTAGTTTGAAGACATCAACATTACTCAAATAATTATCGTAAATATTTAAAATTCAACTTAAACTTATTATGGGATATATATTCATCCTTTAAATTATGACACTATAACAACAAATCTAACTTGGCTTTTTAATACAGCATAGCCTCGGTTCCTGAAAACTAGCGTACTGCCATCGAATACACATGCAGTTTGTGATTTCAACCCTTTCCAATACTTAGTTTGTGAGCTGAGTTTTAACTGAAGTTAGTGTTTTGTGGATTGCCACTAAACTAATGTGCAGGTAATAATTTAGCCAAGTAGCTTTAGTAAATAATCCAAGATAAATGTCGTGACCTGAGACAAGAATTTTTATCAATGAACTGATGTTTCAATGTAATTGAATAAAAAAATTTTATGGCAAATTATATATTCAACAACCCCAGATCTATTTACTATTACAGAATGGCAATGCTTATATCTAAAACTGGTTTTGGAAAACATTTCTTAAAGTAACGAATTACAGACAATGAGGCGCATCTTGTGTTCTATTTTTATTTTGATTTGGATAAGATTTGGTGCTGTCACAAAATATCTTAACAAGCGTTGATTTTTTTTTTCTTCAAAAACAGTTACTTTATTGCCTATCTATACAGTGTATAAAGATTAGTGTTGACAACCAATTAAAACCTAGATTTAAGTTTTACAAGATTTATCACAATGTATATATCTCAGTAATAGAGGAATGCACTTATCAGGATAGTTAATATAAAAGAAAACCTATCACCCACACCTTTATTAAACCTTGGGGATGCTCCGATCATTTGTTTGAGTCTTCTTGAGTCCTCCTTTACTGAAGCCTGTGATGGAGCTCAGGAGGGCACCCCGAGCACCTGACGCAGATGGCGTAGAAACTGGCGGAGGTGGGAGAGGTCCACCAGGTGCAGGCGGTGGAGGGGGTGGTGGTGCAGGAGCAGCAAGAGGAGGTGGAGGAGGAGGGGACAGCGGAGCAGTACCTACAAAAAAAAAAAGTAAATGAGAAATTTATTAACAAACACTTAATTACTTAGGAATATAAAAAGCATCTGCCAACTGTAAGGTCAGTTGTTATTTTAATATTTAATTTAACATAATTGGATATGAAAAAACAACAAATAAAACCAAATTGGTTCATGCAATTTGCTAATCTAGCTAAACTTATACAGCCATGCAGTAATTTTTAGCAAGATATTAAATAAAATAGAAGCAAAATTAAAATGGTTAAAAAAAAAAATTATAGCTCAAAATGTCAATTCCAATGATCTATAAAAATGAACAGCATAAAGTATCTTAAAAATAAATATAAAAAATGAATGGAAAAATAAAAAACTGGTGATTTTATCAGTTACTTTATAAATCTAATATTTAACAAAAAGCTAACATAGCATAATGTAAAAAAAAAAATTTCAAATTTAGACAATAGTCTGGAAAGCTGAAAATTAAATTAATAAAGAAAAAAAAAACAGACAAAAATATTGCCTTAACCAAATATGTCTCGGAAGAAAAATTTTATTTCTGATTTTGAGGAAACAATTATATTTCCTACAGTCATTGTTTATGAGCCAAAAAGAATAATTTGCAGACAAATTCTTGAAAAAAAAATAAATCAATTGAACTTATTAAGTAAGGTCAATTTATTTCAAACTACTATATTTCTTCCAGGTTTAAGACCAAAAATAGTAAAAAGAATTGCTGTCTACTTAATATAAAAATATTTCTAACCCTAAGAGTTCCTTTGCGAAAATACACCAAAATCTTGCTTCTACATTTAACTCATAATAATAAATGGAACAAATTATCCCTTTCAGTATTTTCAATAGTCTCCTCTAGAAATGAATACAAGGTGACAGGCAAATGGAATCAGATCTAAGCTACTTAGGTTAGGCTATGACCACATTATTTGTAAAAGTAAACCAGCACAAAACATGGAGTCAAAAAAAATTATAAGAATGTATAAATAAAAAAATTTTAGCCCAGAAAGTTTAATATCAACTATATCCTCAGATAATTTAACTTTTTGTTCATGTCTTGTGAAAATAGCTAACAAGAGATCTACATATTATGAACATTATTTCCTAGAATTAATCAGTAAGTAATGTTTTACATAAGTTTACATGGTATTAACATACCCATCACTGATAATTAATAAGAAAAAAAAAACCTTATTGTACATTTTTTTTAGGTTTCCTTGCTACTACTAGTTACGTACATTAATCTTTTCTTTGACAGGAATAAAATATATTTTAAAATTTGCATTTTTTTTATCAGTATTTATATTAAGTTATTACAAATATCCTGCTAGCAATCATTCTATCTGATTATTATCTGACTTTGTTGAAAAAAACTATTATGCATTTTAAATTAAAAGAACTTAGGGTTTTGATAATATTGAACTCCGATCTATCTGGCTTATGTAGTACCTAGCATACCTTTCTGCCATGTTAGGTTGGTGAGTTGAGAGTCTACTCTGTATATAATGAAAATTATAATGGTGTACAAACTCAGCTAAAAGAAATGTGTACAGTTTGCTTAGTTTGGATAAAACATATACAATAAAAAAAGCAAAAGCATGAGATAATGATTAGCAAAAAACTGCTGTTATAAAGAGTAATGTAATATAAATGAGTTGATAATAGAAATATCAGGTTTTGGAGATTAAAATAGGCATTATAAAGAGTGCATTATTAAGTTTCCAAATTCATGGGGTTAATAGTTGAATTACCAATTTTAAGTTAGCTAAAACTTAAATAGCCTTTAGATGATTTGAATAAAATCTGTAACTAGAATAAATCTAGGACTTTTTTTCCATTTAAATTTATCTCACTTCGCAGCAAAATGTATTGTGCTATTTATTTTTCAATAAAATAATTAACTGCCTATTTCTGACTTAGTTTTTTATAAAGGGTTGCCGACCACTGGTTTGGCTGTGCATTATATTTTCTAATTAAATAGGCATATACACTAAATAAAAAATAAATAATCAATAGCATTTCAATAGTAGTTTTTACATTATTAGATTGAGTCAAGATTGGTTTAAACTAATGCTCTTTCATCTGCAACAATTAACTGTGCAGTGATAATTATTTACATTAGTGGATACAGAAACTTTACATTTAGTCAATTTTATGTGCAGTACAGTGAAATGAAAGCAACAGAGACAACAACTCATGCTCCACCTACCAAATAAATGTGCATTAGAATGGGAAGCTACGCTAACAGCAGAGTTCCCAACAATTTTTTTTTTTTTGGTTTGTAAATAAAGTACAATTACATACAAAGAGTGTACCTATGCAATTTTTCACTCCATACAGTCTATCTCCGATTGGAGCTTGGATCATCTTGCTATCAATGATGAGTTAATTGCCAAATGTATATAAAAAAAAAAGGGGGTAAAGAAGAAATGTTAGAAAGGCTTGAATTTGAATGAAAAATAATTTAACAAGTTAAGCTGAAGAAGACTATGGAAAGTTTCAACCATGACAGCCTACACCTAAAGGAATAAAATTGTGAACAAAGCAATAAAGATACATGTACATGATTCAAATTTTTGTAATTAAAATTTTTTACAGTAAATTTTAGTTTTTTATTTAAATGTATAAAAAATATTAAATGAGCATAACTGTCAAACCATTTTTTTACACAAATGCTGCCAGGGAGCCTAAATTTAATTTAACAAGAATTGATTTGAATAAATGGTTCAAATACTTTTCAGATATTGTTTTCGTGATATAATTTATTAGAAACTGTACTACTGTACTAATGGTAAAGTATTAAATTAAATTATGTATTGTGTAAACAGGGCCTCAAGTACAATGATGCAAAACACCTAGGCAGCACATAACTTCAGGGGGGGGAGCAGGGGGTTTAAATCTTACAGATAGAATTCGGAACGAAAAAAATAAAGCTTCACAAAAAAAATTATGTTATGAAACTTAAGCTGTATAAACATTTAGAAGAAACACTATCGGACAGCACAAGACCAGAATGGGCTATTTGTCAGTGGATCTAGTCTATGAATAAGGATTGATTAAAGGTTATTTGGGACAAAGAATGACTTGAGCTCAGATTTTTTTATACCAGAAATAAGCCTTTTAACACTAACAAGAACTGCTGATGTAATAAATTTTTCAAGCATTTCTGGGAGAGCAAAGATACCAGTGGAGTCTTTGGTGTCTCTTGGTATAGATATAGGTCATACTTTTTTCAAAAAATGCTAACCAAGAGCACCACTGAATGTGAAACACATGACAACACATTAATCTTATACACATTATTATTCTTGAAAATACACAGTAAAAATATAACCATTAATCGATGATTATTTGAATACAAGTGAAATGAGCTAAATGCAAACATTATTATTGGAAACAAAACATAAAATTTAGAGAAAATGCATTAAAAAAAAATAAAGGAAAAAAGGTGATTGGGGAAAAAAAAAATTCAGATTGTTTCAAAATTAGGAATTTACACAAACTGTGTATTGAAACAAAATAAGAAATTTTTGGTCACCACTAGATTAATCTGACTTTTGAAGGAATTTAAAGTGAAAATTAAAAAAAATAAAACTGAGCCAGGCCAAAATAAAGATTCTCATGCATTTAGTGCAAATTTTTAGCAGGTTTTTTTTAAGTGAGTGAAGTGAGAATACCATGCTTGAACTAAACCCTTTTGGATATTAGACTTTTTGTACAGAATTATTAAATGCATGTGACAAAGTTTACTATGCAGTGCAATCTCAGTGAAAGATTACAAAATACAGAAAATTAGTTTTCATATCAAGATTTACAGTAGAAGTTTCTAATAAACAAAAAAGCTACAAACTAAATTAATTTTTTTTCAAACTGAAGACTTTTGAACAAAATAAAAAAAACTGAATGTATGAGAGTGCATAGCAAAATATATAAAATTTAGATATTTAAGTTGAAAATAAATATAATAAACGAAGGAAAAAAAGTTGTGAATAAAAAAAAACAACTGATAAGCCATCAAAATTCAACTGAATTAAAAACCGATACATATAGCTGTAAACCAGAATAAAAAATTGCCAACAAAAAAGGAATAAAGCATAAAAATGTAGAAATTATTTTCTTTACTAACCAATAGGAGCTGGCGCAGTCGGTGTAGGAGGAGGGGATGATACAGATGAGGTTGGAGTAACTGGCGCAGCAGCTTCTGTATTTCCATTTTCCATGGCCTTCTGAAACAGAAAGATTTAAGAACTGAAGATCTCCTAAAACTATAAGAAATATTAAAAAAAAATTTTTTTTTATTTGTCTATGACGTATCCTTTGTTATCCTTGATATGTCTAATGAACAGTTTTAATTGATTTCAAAGCAAATCTGAACGCACATTTTAATTATTATTGATTATCTAAATTCTGCCATTTAGTATGGGCCAGAACTATTGTAAGTTTAAAAGCCATTCTCTTATTTTATTAGTTTGCAAGATGATTTTTTTTCCTTCAGATTTTTACTTTATTTTAGGTGAGACATCTTAATTTCAAACATACATAATTTCATTACAATAAAAAAATTACATAATTGTAGTAATTTTCTTAGAATATCAATATTTGAACAAGTCATATTTAGGTACAAATAAACTTTTTTTTGAGCTCATAATGCTTACATCTGCTAGATTGCGGATAGATTTAAGTGAAGAATTATATCAATTTGACAATAACAACATTAGATAATTAACAAAAATATGTTCTACTTATTTTCTTATGTGAAAGAGATTAACATTAATAATTTTACGACCCTCCTTTTTCTTATGACCAATTTTTACAAAATCCATACAAGGACATAATAATTATGTACAGTAATTGTGTGAATTCAAACCTTTCTTGACTTTCTCCTTTTCTTTTTTTCTTCCTCAGACATATGAAACTCTTTTGCTTTTGATAATCTCTGCACTTGTTTGAGCTAAGCATGAATAAAAAAAAATACTTTCAGAAGAGAAAACTCTTACAAGTTTTATAAAAACATCTATAAGATTTCAAAAGACATTTTATTACCAATTTTTGATCACTTTTTAGCCTGCTTTCAATTTCTTCTTTGGAAGATTTAACAAATTCTTTTAATTTACTGGGTATTTTGAGAACTGGTTTATTTAGCTGAGATGGCAATGTAACATCGCTGAACAAGCTGAAATAAAAACACTGTATTGAAAGGAAGCAAATTTGGAGAAGAGAAAATTTTAAAAAAAGTTTTCTGCAAAATCAAAGTAAAAGGTCTCTAATTAGGTATTTGCAAGTTTAAAAGAGCGTCATAAAAAAAAAATAATTTTTTTAAATGGAACATAAAAATATTTTTTTTTGCAAGAGAAATATTTATGATGTTCACAAGAATGAGTTTCTCAGAATAACGTGCTATATTTGAATTTTCTAAGGGAAATAAATCTTACTGAGATTTGTTAATTTTATTATAACATATTATGTACTATTTATATTCTAAATAATTCCTAAGTTTTGATAGAAGTATTTAAAAAAAAACATGCTAAACTATGTGTTTTAAAATGACTTAACATTAAATACCATGCAGTATTTAAATTGCTGTTGAGCTAAGTAATGTCTTACTTACAGGTGGGAAAGAAAGTTGCAATATTTAAATAGCTGTTGAGTTGGTAATGCCTTACTTACGGGTGGGAAAGTAAGTTGACGATTGAGGGAAGACCATTTTTACAAGCTTCTGTAGTTAGTATTGATTCAAGCACTGACCCTGAGGAAATAAAGTTTTATACAGGGCTACATCACAGATTTCTAAATGTTTTAGGAAGATTTATAAATTTGATAACTTTTATTAAAGTTGAATTAACTGATATATACTTAAACAACATTTTGTGACAATAATACTAAATAAAAGTGTGTTAGATTTTAGTGTAAATGTACTGGTAAGTTACCCTAACCAATCTATAAGCACATAGCGGTTTATTTATTTATTTTTTGTTGTACACTGAAAGTAACATTATCTACACAAATGATGTGTAAACAGTAGAGTAGGCAGGGTACTGCAAGTTGTGCTGTTGCACACCTACCATGCTAGGAAGGTGCGCAGAATGAGCGATGTTAAATGTTTTTGCACTTTCCAGATTGGGAGAAGGCGAAAAAAAAAATGTAACACAGGGTGCCACAAAAGCCAGTTATGCCTCTATGTATATATATATATATCTATGCATGTATGTCCATATGTATATACATGTAATACCTTTTTATATAAAAAGAAAGTGTTTTGTAAAGACAGCTTGGTACGGATGAATTAAACTTAATCACATCAATAGCCAAAACATAAACTAGGGGGGAAGAAATAACTATTATTTGATTGTTTAATGAGTACATGAATAGCATTAAAGGTAGGCCATACTTACTGATCTGCGCTGGACATTCAGGAGGGAATGTATCACAGGTGGGTGAGCTCAACTGGCTTCCAAGTGCCATTTCATAAAGAACATGCCCAAAACAGTATACATCAACCATCTCTAAAGACTGATCAGTAAAAGAACAAAATATGTATAAATATATATGCATGCCCATTGGAGTTTATTGTATTTGTATGTTCATTAATTTTGCTGTCTACTAAGCAAACTGCCACTGATTCCTTCCATTATTATCATTTTTTTTATCATGGATGAGTTATTATAAGCACAATGTGTTACATTTCAACATATCGGAGAAATAGTTAGGTTCTTTATTACTAAATTTCTGATCAATTGAGCACATAATGGAATTTTAATTTGATACCAACCTGCACTTTTTTAAGCTGTATGTACAATGATCTATAATATCCTGGCAATCCCAACAAGCTGTTCTCCAACTCCATAATTTGGCAAGTGTTGTTAATTACTGCTACATTACCAGCATGTAGGTGTCCTAATATTTTTAAAAAAGGAAAAAAAAAACAATTACATCAAAATTTTTATTTTTAGGAAATAAAAAAATAATCTGCACGTTAAACTCTAAATATTAAAATGTTATTTAAAACAATAAATGTTACTTGTAATATTTTATCCATTTGAAGCATTATAAAACAATATAACAGTAATACAGTAATGAGAAAACTGAATTTACCATATGGAAAGCCTTTGTCTTGTAAGAATTTCAAAGCTTCTAAAATTTGTCGACCAAACATTTTAATAGTCCCAAAGTCAAAAATATTGACATTTTTAGGGGTAGAATACTTTTTGAGATACAGTCCTTTAGGTTTACACTTGCATATTAAATCTCTGAGTGTTCCAGTTTCAAGAAAGTCATGGATAACCATACAACCATTTTCATTGGATGTGGTGAACAAAGTGGGGAAAATGAATGGATGCTGTTATAAAACAAAATAAATAAAAGGTGAACAGCTAATGCAAGTATATTTTTTTTAAATTAATACGTCTTCATTAAAATTGGAAAAGATTGTGTCAACAATTGAGAGGCTGACTACACAACTGTAGTGAGGATGTAATGAAACAGTTCTGGAGCTAGTGGTTTGTTTTTTTTTGTGTTAAGCATTAATCTCAACATTAAAACATACAAGCAAAGGTTACCTACTTTTATTGCTGGGAGGACTTTAGTGATGGCAGTCAAATCTTTAATCAACAAATACATATCTGGACCATATTCAACCTGTTTTTTTTTTAAAAAAGGGATAAAAATGATACTGGGGTGAAATAGAATGTCTCAAAAAAAAAAGAATAAAAAAAGATCAGAGTGAAAAATACTTAACTAAAACACCTCTTTTGAGTTGTTTTTGTAATGAAATTACGAAGTTCTACTTTAGAGCATGTAATCCAAATCTATCAAGTGATACTAGATATTAACAGGTTTCATTTCTCAATTGTAGGATCATAAAACTTAAATATAGCTATTCACTTACCCATGATAATATCTGCCGTACTTTAGGCTGTGAAACTGGTTTAATCAGTATGTAATGCTTTCGTATTCTCCATCCTTAAGATAAATTGATAAAATCCCCAAATTAAAAAGTAAAGAACTATTAATCAGTAGTGAAATTCAGCCATCGGTCCTTAGCATTGATATGAAACAAAACAACTAGTTATGTGACTTTGTTTTCCCTTTATTTTTATTTTCAGTTTTTTTTTTCTTTTTGAACAAAATTCATTTAATTCTATATTTGGTAAATTTAAACCTTAAAATTTGTTACTCAATTATGATTTGAAAAAAAAAGGTTTTTAAATTTCAGTACAATACTGTTTAGATGATAAAATCCATGTGAATGAAAGTTAAGAGATCTAACATAAAATCAATAGTGGATTTATAGAGTTCGATGAAAAGCTAAAATGAACTTAAAATCTTCTTCTATACCAAAATAATTAAGAAAGCTATGTAAGCATACCTATGTCTGGAAGAGGCTCAATAACATCCCAATTAGGTTCTGAGCGAAACAGCATTGATACATGCTGCAGTGCTATTTCTGAAAAGTGTAATTAAACAGATTGGCTTTTTCAAATATCACATAATTAAGACATGTATACATGTATATTATTTTCATTTTGAGCAAATGCTTAGAAGTATAAATACATTTTATATTGGTTGTCAAATAACAATCAGTATTTAGACGTAATGAAACAAGAAAAAGGTAAAAACAACAAAAAATAAAGTCTGGATCATTTCCAGGGTTTTTTTAAAAATTTTAACAAAATAAAAAAAAAACACACTTTAAAAAAAAAACTCTTTTTAAAAAAAAAAAAAACCCATCCAATCCAGACAAAAAAAAACCCCCCCCTCCCCCCAAGGTTTTTTTTAAAAAAAAATTAAAAAGCCACAAAAAAAAACTACGTCCCCCAACAAAAAAAAAATTCCAAACCTCTAAAATCCCCTAAAAAGTGATAAAACACATGCACACACTAAATCAATTAATATATATTTAAATTAACCTTAACTCCTCGACACCAGGCAACATTTTTTCTACTGCCTTAATGGTGTAACAAGATAGGAGCATGCATTTTATAGGTATATGACAGACAAGGCTACAGTCAATTGCAACCATCTAATTTTAAAAATAATAATAAACAGAATTATAAAAATGTTTTTTTTTCATTTACTGTTCTCATTGCCAGCAAGATGAATGATTCAGATACAATGAGTTACATCCTTGCTTGTCCTGTCACCTACCAATTTTTTCCCATGGTGCTTCCATGGCCATTGCACTTGTGGTTATGGTGGGGATAAAAATTGTCACATAAGTGGTTTGTAGGATCTAAGTGATTCACATCTTATCCTTACAGGGACTTTACAAAAAAAAAGCAGATAATTTGCTGTGACAAAAGTCAACCAGCAACAAGCTGGAAACCGTTAAATTCTAATTTACTTTTTTTTAAATGATAGCCAATAAAGTTAAGGTGGTGGACTATTAATTGTGGGCAGCTTTACTTATAAGAAAAATTCTGAGAATGAAATGGCAGAAAGATGAATGAAAAAAAGACCATTCAACATCACTATAGCATCATGTAAGTAAAATCTTCTGTGCATGGAAGATTTAAAACTATCTATATTAAATTTTCTTAAAAAAGGAATCTCAAAAGAATTCCATTACAAGAACAAAATAAATAATTTTATCAGAGAAGGAAATGAAGTCTAATATAACACACAAAAAATGCTTCAATAAAACAAGTCATTATTGTGTATGAGTCTTACCTAAAAAATTTGTAGAGTAGTTGTTCACATCCAAAAATCGTTTTACAATTAGGCTGTTGGCAATGATAGGGATACTTGTTATAGCATTAAGATATGTCTGAAAAGAAGTTGAAAAAATTAAGTAATGGAGACAAGCCTTCAAAAGAAAAAGCTGCAACTAGTGATATAGTTACCAGAGTGACCAAAATGAGGAATACTTTATCTATGTTCACTACAAGCAACAAATACTTATACATGTTTTTTTACAATCAACAAATTATAAACTTTAAAAAATGAGGGAAAAAAATTAGTACAGTAGACAATTAAAAAGCATGAAGTTTAAAAAAAAAGAACTTGTAAAAGTAATATATAGGACTAGCTGATCAATACCTGAAGACCATTCTGTCTTTCAGCAATGAAATCTCTGTCAAAATTTCCAAATACTTTCTTCGGTGGAAGTGGCAGATCAATTGAAGTCACTCTTAGCTGAGCATCCAGTTTTTCAAAATCACTGTAACGTTTAGTAACCTGCCAAGAGTGATCCCGCAGAGGACCTCTTTGGACACGGATGATGTATTCCTATGAATCATTAGCAATGGAAAAATGTTATATGCAGACATAGATTAATATTTTGTTAGTAAAAAAAATAAAATAATTTTACAAAGTAAAAAGATTTTTACAATTCAAAGTTTTTAGAAATAGATATTATTAATTAATTATAAAAAAGAAGTAAGAAACAAAAATGCTGAAAAAATACAATGACCATAAAATAAATAAAAGAGTTTGGGGCTGTCCATTAATTATGTCAACAAAATGGGGGGGGGGGGGTCAGAAAATTTTTGACAATTGTTGACAAGGGGGAGGGGGGGAGGACAAGAAAAGTTGACGTCAACAATGTTACTTTTATTAAATCTAATATAATTACTTAATAAATAGGAAAATTAAGCAGCGGTTGTAGTCCTGTGTTACACACTCGCTTAACATTCAGTATTTTAATTAAACTAACTATATTCCTACAAATTTTGCCACATAAAAATTTTGGAAGCCACCTTTTTTTAGGGGGGTGGGGGGTGTAATCAAATGTTGATGTAATTTTATAGGGGGGGGGGGGGTCTCTGGAAGTTTGACAAGTTGTTGACAAGGGGGAGGGGGGAAGGTAAAAAATCGCCAAAAATTTGTTGACATAAATAATGGACAGCCCCTTTCTAGAATTGATGGGATGATGCCAAAATTAGTATCTGATTATTCTCTAAACGTTAGTTGCAAATATAATTCGGTCTGATTCAAGATGATCATCAATGTCTCAAAAGCAGTTCAAGGTATATATCATAATATATGTGACAGAATAAACAAATTTAAATAGTCTTGTTATTTACCGCTGACTGTCCAATCACTGCATAGGACTATCTAGTTATAGCCATAGCCATATGGCAATACAGCTATTTTATTGGCTTATAAAGGACATTTAACATTTAATTTGAAGAAAGAAAAAAACAAATCATAATGGGTGAAGATAAAAAAAAAAACAAGAAAATCATTAAGGCTTGAAAAAAACTAAAATTGCCATTGGCATTGGTTGAGACCCTTGGTCTTATCATTTGTCTTATTCTGAGTTACACTGACTACATTGTAGTGATTTTTTATATAAAAATTATCAAAATGTAAAAATTAATGGACTAAACTTTAATAAAGATAGAAACATCAGATAAAATGCATGTAGGTCTCAATTCATTCCCTTCAAAGAGAATAACATTGTAAATGGTCACTGAAGAATAGAGACGCTAGAAAAGATTAAATTATAACAAACACATGACAGAGCCTGACTTGCTAGTTGTAGTTCAAATTCAAAGTTACTGACTTACCACATGATCTTCCTTTTTTTGTGCAGTTTCTATTAAACACGATAATGGAGAAGTATCATCTAAAGAAATTTTATTTGATTTTCTTTGCTCGAATACAGTTGCCATTTTAAATAGTAAAATCAATCAGGCACCACTATATAAGTTATATTATTTACATTTTCCATTTAGTTGAAGCGCCACCATTGTTTCTCAGAAACGTCAACAATAATGAAAGGGGCGTATGGCATTTACTCCAAATAAGTATAAATAATACATTTAATTAGAAATTTATTTTGATTTCGCACGTATAATTTTTAACTTGTATAGGGAAAATTGTTTTTACATTTAATATTGTCTAAAATATCATAACAGCCAAAATAAAATTTATGATTATGCTAAATATAGTCGTAAAAGCAGCCTTTCCCCTCCCCCTCCTTTTCAATTTGGTGCAAACGGAAATAAACTTTTCAATGTCAAACAATACAACATGTCTGCTCCCATGTAATAAACCATGAATATGGTATCAGTGCGGTAAAGAGGACAACACTTTTACTGACGTAAAATTAATGTAAATAAATAATTGATTTAAACATTATTCCTAAGATTTCATTTTTAAATTTTGATTGTTTCTGGTTTAGTCATGTACTTGATCTACTTATCTACTCACCCCTACTTAGACTAAGTCCTAAGTCTTAGTTAAGTTAGTAGAAGTAGGCTACTTAAGGCTACTATGTCTATGTAACAGTCACACTGCTTTACTAAATTACTAGTATTTATTATTAAGTACTAGAATAAAGGTCAGGTGCACAATAACAGAAGCATTGGCTTCGGGATAGATAAACAAAATATAAATGTTAACCACAATTTTTTTAACGCAGTGGTTACCAGTACAGCCAACTGGAATTATTATTTTTTTTCCGCCATCCAGCTATAAATGTGCGCATGCGCTCGGCTAACCGTACTCCATATTATTTTTTTATGGAGTCCGGCTATAGATTGCACATGTGCGATAGCCGGACCCCGTATTATTTTTTTGGTAGAAAAATTCTTCTTTTGATATTGCGCCTAATTCTAACCCTAGCCCTGAAAACAAAAAATATGCAATAATATGCAGTCGTCTGCCGCACATGCGCAGATGCACATCTATAGCTGGACGGCGGAAAAAAATAATAATAATTCCAGTTGGCTGTACTTGTAGCCACTTCCTTTTTCTAAATGTTTTTTTTTTAAACAAAACTGGTTGACATTAATTACATTTTATGTATGTTTATATTAATTATACATTCGGCTAAGTATTATAAATATTATAATTCTTTTTTTTTTGGAAAGAATTAGTGTGATTCTAAATCTTAATAATACTATAAGTTACATTGACCCACTTCTTGGACAATACACAGTATAGGCCTAAATTAAATGTTCTGCACTATTTTACAAAGAGGGACTGATGTTTCTAAGTTGACCTACAGGTTAAGGCAACCTTAGTTATTTCTATTTTACAGACTTCTTAATTTTATGAATAACTCAAAATAAATCTGATTTATGTAATCTGTAATTATTATTATTATTTTAATTCTTAAAACCTATTTTTAGACTAAGTGTAGGTGACTGTCGTATTGAAATATAGATTTATACAACGTAAGGATAATGGTCAAAACTCACATGTAAGATAATTTTTTTATTAAAGATTTAAATGTGAAGATAGCAACATGCATTTATTTTTTGCTGTTTAGTCATCACCTGTAAAAGGAATGGAATTGTAACTTGTAACAGGAAAGGAATAAACCTTTTTGCTACCAATCCCTCTAGCAGAATAAGTCTGCTAAAATCATGATGATGAAGAAAAAAAAATTATTAGATTGCCTAATAAGTTCTATAATTGTTGTTAAAATGTTAAAAAACAGTTCTAATCAATGATGATGTATTCAAGCATAACAATTGTTTTTAAATTACATAAAACAAAGAGTGATCATTGTATGTGTTAGTGATGAATTATGAAGTAACATTGCAAAATGCCCATAGTAAAGCTTCAGATTATAATACAGATTTTCTGCATTTTAATTACTTTTTGTTAATTTTTGTTCAACTTTAACTTGATATAGACATATATATCTCTTTTGAGTCAATGTAATTGAGTTGCACTTTCAGTTCAAAAACTTAAAAACATAAATTTTTCTTTAAATTTAATTTAAAACAAGTATTTAGTTTTTGAATTTTTAGTGAAAATATTTCTCTTTTTTTTTTTTTCAGATACTACATTTCATCTGAACATCTCATTAATTCTCATCATGGCTCTTTGTAAAAAACAGGCTCTTGGGTTCAGCTGCTGGAAATATTTAGTAAATACCTGCCTTACAAGATCTGACAGACAACATTTAATTACTACAATGAATGTATCTTCCATGGAGAATATATCCAGAGAAAAGTCAACATGGCATGCAAATAATTTCTCTACCACCTTGTGCAGTGTGTTGAAGAAGCATTCACACTTACTTGAGAGTCTTTCTCAGAGGATGCTTGTTAGAGCTGCAAGTTCGCAAAGTGATCTGCGAATGGATTTTACAAAAGATCTTAATATTGATGAACTGAGAGAAGAGATACGAAAGAAAAAAAAATTTCAAAAAGTGTACGCAATTTCACTGATCAAAGAGACAATCGCTCAGAAATGCGATGAAGCCATAGCCAACCTAAGTGAGGAGGAAAAAAAGAAACTAAAGATTATTCAGCTAGAACACAGTTTTTTGTACTCAGAGGGCCAATTCATACCAGTAAGTGATTTTAAAATGTTTTAAATTAGTTTGCACACTTGAAGAATCGATGAGCTCACTTTTATTTTGATGTAGTTGTTATCAAATGAATAGATTGATGTGGGTTGGGCACTTAAAGTGAATGGAAAAGAATAGAGTGACCAAGGCAATTTATAAGAAAATACCTTATGAGAAAATTACCCATAGGCAGACCAATAAGCTAATGGACAGTTGAGGTCACAAAATACCTTAAAGCCCTCGGAGTGAGTGGAGGAAGACAACTATCTGTTGGGAAAAGTGGTATGGCAGACTAGAGCTCTACATGGGTCAAAGGAAGAATTTTTCTACCAGTACAAATTACTGAGAATGGCACCACTCATGGTTGCACATAATTATAGAAAATGGAGATGTAAAAAATATTATCTCATTGGTGGCTGTGCCAAGCTACAGCTAGTAGTAAAAGGGAAGAAGAAAAAAAGTTGAGGGTATGAGACCAGGATATGATTTTAAACTTTAAAAATAATTTGTTGTTTGTTTATTATTGAAAGTGGGACAGATGGCCGAGTGGTGTAGAAATTTGACTGTCGACCTGAGAGTCTTAGATTCGATCCTTGGTGAGAACCATGGAATTTTTTCCAGGTGAAATTTCGTTCAAAATCGTCACCCAAGTCCATCCAGCTTAACATTGGCACCTGACTTAAGGGGAAGTAAAGGCGGCTGGGTGTTGTGCTAACCACACAATCCCTTCATATGTCAAGGTTATAGAAACAGATGAATTCTACACTTCATCTGCCCTGATGGCTGTTAGGGCTAAGGGAACTTTTTTATTATTGAAAAGTAATGTTTTGTTAATGTAAAAAATTTAATAGTAAATTGTGTAATTTGTTACATGTATTTACATTTTTCAATCGCTAATTTCTTTGCATACAAACTTCAGAGTGGTGAAGAAATGACAAGTGAATATTGGCTGGAGGCAATGAAGTTAACATCTAAGGCACAGCGATTAAAGTATTATACATTTATAATGAAACGAAATCAGACCAAATTGAATGCAAAGATGAAAGCTAAAGAGAAGGGCGAAGAGAAAGAAGTGTCTGACTATCCTATGCATAGCTATGAGCATGGACGACTCTTTATGCGGATTTATGAATCTACTATGAAAAAGTGAGTATTGCATAGGTAGCTAATGCTTTTACAATGTATTTTTTTGATAACGTCTTAAATATTTTCATTTCGGTTATCAAATTATTAATTTTAATCCAAGCTGGCTCACCTACATCGTTTAATAATGTAAGCTTGCTATCTATCTGGTGAGAATAAAATGTGCTTGTGATTGTTAGTAATAACTATTGAGAAAGGCATTCTAAACTGATGAAATAACAATCCAGTCTCACTGCAGCTTATATCTGTTTAACTGCTGTTGATAGTTAATGGACAAATTTAGCTCAGTTTTAAATTTGAAGAAATAAAGGCTATATTTAATAACAAGCAATTAAGCCTGTTCCATTCTGGACACAGGAGGTGTTAGCGCATTTTCATGTTATGTATCAGTACGTTTGTTAGCTTTCAGTAAATATTTGTAAATTTTGGAAATGTTTATAAATTCAATTGTGTAATGCATATATTTGTAAAAAAAAAATTATAAAGACGTTTCTTTATATTTGAACAAAAATTATTGTCTCTTAAATCTAACTACAAGTGGTTTGTGGTTACTGAAATAGGACTCATAATTGAAAACATTCTAAATTATAGTCATTTAATCGTCCGAAAACTCCGTCAATTGTTGCATAGCTCTGATACTTTCAATTAAACTCAGAACACAAGCTTACTATTTCATTTGATGAGTTTCTTAATAAATCTTGGTGAAACTACGTGCTGCAGTATTTCGCACCAAATGAACGGGTTATTGAACATACAAGGTGTATATATAAGCCCCTTAGGAGCCCTGAAGCCCGGCCCTCAGAGATCCTATCGCAAAATGAACTTTTTATGTACACATGGCAGGCCAAGACCTATAAAATGATATATACATCATGGGTCTAGGACTTATAGTTGCTGAGATATAGCGCTCCTTTATTAATATAGCTTATATAGTAAAAAACGGTACTAAGGCCCCTTTAACGGCCCTGAGAGGTCAGATCGCGAAATGGAAAAAAGGCATTTCTTGGCAGGCCAAGACCTACAAAATGATATATACATCATGGGTCTAGGACTTATGGTTGTTGAAATCTAGGGTGATGACGGACGGACAGACAGACAGACAAAACGGGGCCCTCAGAGGTCCTATCGCAAAATGAACTTTTTATGTACACATGGCAGGCCAAGACCTACAAAATGATATATACATCATGGGTCTAGGACTTATAGTTGCTGAGATATAGCGCTCCTTTATTAATATAGCTTATATAGTAAAAAACGGTACTAAGGCCCCTTTTACGGCCCTGAGAGGTCAGATCGCGAAATGGAAAAAAGTCATTTCTTGGCAGGCCAAGACCTACAAAATGATATATACATCATGGGTCTAGGACTTATGGTTGTTGAGATCTAGGGTGATGACGGACAGACAGACAGACAGACAAAACGGGGCCCTCAGAGGTCCTATCGCAAAATGAACTTTTGATGTACACATGGCAGGCCAAGACCTACAAAATGATATATACATCATGGGTCTAGGACTTATAGTTGCTGAGATATAGCGCTCCTTTATTAATATAGCTTATATAGTAAAAAACGGTACTAAGGCCCCTTTTACGGTCCTGAGAGGTCTGATCGCGAAATGGAAAAAACTCATTTCTTGGCAGGCCAAGACCTACAAAATGATATATACATCATGGGTCTAGGACTTATGGTTGTTGAGATCTAGGGTGATGACGAACGGACAGACAGACAGACAGACAAAACGGGGACAATAGAGCATTTTTTTTTCGAAAATGCTCTAAAAAGTGTCCCTCAACAAATATATCATAACTAAAATCTTTAAGTGACTATTAGCTGAAAATGTGTCTTTATTTTAGGTGGAAAATGACCACCATGAAGAGGTGTCTAATAATTAATATTTTGTAGAATGCATTGATCTTATGTTTCTTGTCATGATGATGTCTTGTTAGAAATAGCATATGGTATCATCATCAAGTTTTTCTATCCATGTTATCACCTACTATAAGTGGGGCGGATGGCCGAGTGGTGTAGATGCTCGACTGTTGACCTGAGAGTCATGGGTTTGATCCTCTGTGAGAACCATGGAATTTTTCCAGGTGTTATTTGGTGCAAAGTCCACCCAGCTTTAAATGGGTACCTGAATTAAGTTGGGGAAGTAAAGGCAGCTGGGCATTGTGCTAACCACACAATCTCTTCATATGCAGAGGTTATAGAAACAGATGAATTCTACACTTCGTCTGCCCCGATGGCCCAGTAGGGCTAAGGGAACTTTACTTTATCACCTACTATAATTTTAATCTAATTAATGCAGAATAAATTGTCTTTATAGCTTTGCTGTTCACTAGTAATGCTAATGTCTTTTAGACATTAGGTTAAAGGTTGTTCAAAAACCTTTGTTATTTTTTTTAAATGATAATGTTTAAAGATCTCTAGATTATAATATTTGTCAAGTGATTAAAAATTCTATATACATGTATATATAGGTCATGTTCTGAGATTAACAATTCTAAATGTTATGACCATTTTGTCAACTACTATTGTTTACATTAGTTTACATCTAGAAATTACTTCATCAGAAAAGAAATTAAAATAATAATATTTTATTTGTTTGTGCTATGCAGATACCAGAACTACAAACTGGCCAGCTCAATGCAGTTTGGTCTTCCACTTGTCTTAGACATGGACTATATGGACTATATGAGACCTCAGGAAGTGAGGAATACTGTGTCGCAACTCTTAAAACTATACACTATGAACAGAGCAGATGAGAAGGATCCATTTCATTTGCATTTTACCAGTTGCCCAGAGAGTCATCCAATGCACAGGTAAATAGAATTTTTTTTCCTACAGATAATTTTTTTTTAAACCTAGAATGAGCACAAAGTAAGCATTCGAGTTGATGGAGAGAAATATTTAGAGGGCTTAATGCTTTTGTGGTAGATGTATTTTAGTAATAACCTGTTTGATCATCTTCTAGTCTTTTAATAGGCACAAGAAAAGAATTCAATGTTTAACCCTCTGCACTTGTGACATTATTAAAGAGAACTGAAACATGTAGCTTATCTATAAATATTTTCACAGCTTATTCATTTGGGTCAGAATTTTTGTTGATTCTCTTAGTTACCAGTAGAATTTCTGATAATGAAATAAGTAAAAAAAAACCTCTGTGCTGATAAGATCAGGGTATTGATGAGACAAAGCATTATTTAAATAATTCTTGTCCATCAGTAGTGCACTAAAAGGTGTCAAAACTACATGTGTAAATGTCAAATTATATATTTAAGTAAAAATTATTTCCCCTATTTCCAAATGATCTGCCAGCAACACTACTTTTGATGAATGTTTTCAGAAGATAGCTCAGAGCTAATGTCGAAGAAACTCATGGTGTTAACTTTTTCAACATTTGTCTATTTTTCCAAACATGAAGATGCTAATTACTTCAGGATCTTGGATGTAATTTGTTATTTTCAGTCTTATTAACACACTTCTTTTCAAAAATTGATGCATGCATTTAAAGCTGCAAAACTAGTATCTTAACCCAAATTTTTATTAAAAAAAACATTCAGACTGTAACAAGATGTATATAATTTCACAGAATGCTGCAAATAGAACTTCAAGACAATGAGCATTTTTTATCAACTGTTACTGAAAAAAGTTACCTTGATGTATTTGATAACCAGCAGTTGGTTTATTTGTCACCTGATGCAAGACAGGTATAGAACTCATCCATTAATTACTTCATCTACATTTTTGCATCATTCTGCAGTGAAGCTAAAATATTATTGTCCAAAAAAATATAGAACTCATACATTAATTACTTCATCTACATTTTTGCATCATTCTGCAGTGAAGCTAAAATATTATTGTCCAAAAAATATCAAATCAAATGAAAAAAAAATTTTATAATTCAAATCTGTCACACACGAATTAGCTGTACCTTCCATTGAGTATTTCTAAGAACCATCTTGCTATGTTGTTTCTATTAAATTTTTCTCAGCATATCATCCTACATAGATGATGCTGTCCTTTTTTTTTTAGCCTTGACTAAGCTTGGGTCATCAAGCTCTTTTTTTTTTTCTTTGCTCTCTGTGTTATTTTGCATTATTTCGTAGGTCTTTTTTCATTTTGCCACGGAAATAGGTTGCTCCATCTGTTTGACAATGTTTTATGATTGAGTTGGACTTCCTTGCTCATCCTGTACAGCTGTGTTTCTCAAATTGTGGGTGGTAGTAATAATTACTTCATCAATAATAATTAATTAAAGAATTCATTTTAGCTCTCTTCTTTGTTTCGCAAAAATATGAACACGTTTTTTAGTGGGTTGCAATTAGCAAAAGTTTGAGAACCACTGCTTTGGTTGGGGGCTATACATTTTCCGATATTCTTTTAACTTTTGCTAAGGACTTCTTTTTTTATTGTTGTGGTTCAGCCTCATGCTAAGAAAATATATATATATTGTGTGGGATTAGAAGTGTGATCTCTTAATTATTTTTTTTAATACAAGAAAAATGTATCCCATTTCAATATTTGTTCCGGTGTTGATTATTTTAAGGTAATTTGTTAATCACATGTTTTTATATACTTCATTGAAATGTCAACAGTTTTTAATAATATTGTCCTACTTTGTTTACATCTATTAGTGTCTATCATTGCTCTTCCCCCACAATATTTAGTTTTTTTTTAATATTGTTGTTGCATTTAACTTGTAATCATTTGATTTGTAGGTGATGAAGCATTTTGACCCAGAAGCTGTTTATATCATTGGCGCTTTCAATGACAAAGCAACCCATCAACCAGTGTCATATGCCAGAGCCAAGAAACAAGGGATCAAGGCAATGAGGTTGCCACTTGATCAATATGTGACGTGAGTAGCGCATCATAAATTATATCCCAAACCCTCTCAGATTTGACTATATAGCTTTTTGTCCGATAATTTTGCAATGTCAAAGGTGTTGAAAAAAAATGGCAGGTGTGCTAACTGGTAATTAAAGACTGGTCATTTGAGCCAGTAGAGTTATAGTAGACAAATATTCGGCCAAGTGTCACTTACTTGACCATAGCTGATTTATTCGTTAAAAAAATGAAACAATGAATCTACATTGGTATATTTTAGTATGAGAGTACATGTATTTGTTTTATACAGTCACATAAACACATTTTTTTTTATCAATATTATTATTCACTTAAATTTATAAAATCAACATTTTTATAAGACACCACTGTAAGTCTACTCAATATTTTATGTTTTAATCTGTTAATACTTTTTTTTTTTTTTTTAATCTTTATAGGTGGAATTTAGGCAGCAAAAACATAACTCTCAACCAGATAATGAGCATTCTGACATTAGTCAAAAATGGTGTGTCATGGGAGGATGCTTTAAAGCTTTCTCTGCCAAAACGCAAACTAAGAGTATAAAAAAAAAATTATGTAAGTCAAATTTGACAATACATATAGATGTATATCTTTGCTGTAAAATCACTTTTGAGAATAAATTTGTGTCATTTGTTTTGTACACATCTTTTTTTTTTTACTTTTTAGACAGTTCCATTTATTATTAATTAATCAAAAGCATTCAGATGGTTATAAATTTTTGTTTAATGAAAAAATGTACAGTAAAAAATTATAACAATACAATCTTAATCGGTCTAAGGGGAGGTAATAAAATTTGAAATTACCAATTTCCCCTCGGTGATGTCTAATATTATTCTGATTCCCTCACTCGTAGCTTAGGCTAAATATATTCAAATATGCTTTTTTAGAAATTTCATCAGCTTGATCAGCCTGGTTGTAATACTATGTGAAATAAAATTATTTTTCACTAAACTTCTTGACATGAAAGTTTGGACACTCATATTATCAATGATAATACACTATTTTAAATATATTTGAATTAATTAAAGGAGAATTTTTGGTAATTTAGATATAAAGCGCAAAGAGTTTATGCTTTCAGGGACAGTGTTACAGTTCAGAAATTCATGTGTGTTATTTATAACATTTTATATTAACCTAACTAAATTAAATTATTTAATAAAAAATGTCTTAGTTTATATTAACTTTAAAAACTAAAGCAATGGAAATACTTTTTACAATTCAAAAGAATACAATAAAAAACAACTTTTTAAAGCTTAATCAAAGCAAGGGTTCCAGTATCTTTTATTTGTTAAATGATAAAATTAAAACATCAAAATATTCTGGGCTTAGTACATTTACCAAATCTAATCATTGCTAAATTAACAATATAAACTGGAAATTACTGTTAACTTCAATAGTAGACAAACTGCAAGATAAATACATGAAGCTTTTAATCCGTATTGGTTGGCATTGGATCTTCAAGCTGCAGCAAAAACAGGTTTAACTCCCTGTCATCTACTTTAGCCCCACCACTTCCCTTTGCACTGTCTGCTTTGGTGGGGATGAATAAAAGACACAGCAAAAAAAAAAAAAGCCCCATTAGTAGTTAAGGGCATGTAAAAGACGAACATTGCATCCTTTCAGGGACTTTAAAGGAAAAATCCGCTTTGGTGCTCATACTTTATATACATGAAGTCAATAAAATTTCTATAAATATTTGTGTGATCTAGGGAATTATTTTTACTTTTTATAACATTTAAGTAATTTAATAAAACAAAAAAAAAATATATTTTCCTTTCTTCTACTTCTAACATAATAAATTGGAAAATCAAGAGTAACTATCATATTCAAAAATGTTATTCTGTATTATTATTATTCGCATCCTAACTGAAGACAGAAATGACAACTAAAAATATGCATTTTGTGATCAATAATATTTAGAAACTCACAAAGGAAGGAATGGCTGAGATCTGAAGAGCCCTAAACTTTCAACATGATAGTCCAGTGTTCGATCCTCAGTGATAGCTGGAGGAAATTTTCGCAAAAGTCCCTCAAGTACACCAGCTTTAAATGGGTACCTAACTTTAGTTGGGGAAGTAAAGGCAGCTAAGCTTTATGCTAACCCACACCCTTAAATACAGTGAGTACAGAAACAGATGAGTTCTACACTTCATCTGCCATGATGGCCCTTAACCAAATTTACAACTTTTGTAATAAAGTCACTAAATGGCAAATTAATCGGTGAAACCCATTAAGAATAAAAAAAACAAAGAAAAATGAAAGACTGAAACCACTTGAAAAAATAATGACAGCTTATGTCTGTGTGTAAAACCAGCAAACAGGGGCCAAATAAGGCTCTGTGAGTTGCAGCTTGAGTTAAAGAGTCAAGTACAGATTTAACTGAATATCTAATAAAAAATGCATCTCTCACAGGTGGAAGGGCCCTTAACATGTATAATAATCAAGAAATCTTTACTGCCTGTTTTTTTTTTTATTTGTTTTATAAAAAAAAAAACCAAAAAATGAAGCCGCTTTTATATGTAATATATTAGATTTATGGCCATTTCAAGTCTCTCCAGGCAGGATCTAGACTTTCAACCTTAAACATAGTAGATGCTAAAGAAAAAAATTCTTTAAATTCATGGGTAATTTATTAGTAAGAGACTGAAATGGCTAGATGATGTGAGAATGAAAATCTCAGGCTGCTTTAGTCACAAATCCAGAAAAATCCTCTCTTATGACCACACAATCAATCATAGGGATATAGCTAAAAACACTTGTATTACTTTTCAGCAACATAATTTATTAAAAAGGCTTTGGAGCCTGAACTGCCATCTGAATGTAGTAGCAATATCACCTCATTAATTAGGTACCCGTAAGGCATAAGTTTTTTTAGCATTCAATATCTCAATATTGTGCATGGATCAAAGGTAAATATAAACCTATGGCAAGTATTAAATATCCTTATATATCAGATGATATTTTGGGATAGTCTGTGGATCTAATGGACTCGTGACCATAACTCTCCCTTTCATAGCCCCTCTGTATATGACTTCAACAACGTCTATGAAATCTTGCTTGTGCTTAAAACTTCCTACAAATTTTGTGTGATCTGGGCTTCTGCAAATAGATAAGTAAGATGTAAATGTTAAATTATACAATAAAGAAGTCTATGTTAGTGTTATCAGCTTTAAGAGACATAAACTAAGAATATTCAGCTGGTACATGTCATTTTCTGATGAACATTTACGTATAAAAAAACCAGAATGCTTTTCTTTAATGAAAGACTTTACATGTTTTTAATTATTGTATCAAAGGGGAACCAGAGGTTTCTAGCCCACTTTTCAAGTTAATACAATATTAACATCATTATTAACAGATAAGTGTTAAGATGGCAACCCCCCCCCCATACCGCAGCTACCCCCATATTATGTTCCCTTCATCCCCACCCCTTCAAGGGCTGTGGTCAGCAGAGCGCAGATTAAAGCCCTACTGGACTCAGGTAAAACCACTGAGTCAAGCTTTGATGTTCAAAACACCCCTCCCCCTACTCCCCACCCACCGGATATGGGGCCCAGTAGTCCATTGGAATGGACGAGTTAGTTTGAGTGTTGGATCAGAGTTTTGGGAGAGAGTCATGCAGTCACAATTAGTTTTAATAAATTTCATTTATTTTATACTTCCCATTAATAAGTGTTGACTAATCTGTTTATATGACTGTGTGTGTGAAAAACCATCAATATTTATAGAGTTTATAGAAAGAGCCCATAACAATAAGTAATTAACTACGTTCATTCAAAAATTTTAGTATTTTAGATAACAATACTTACCCCCAATCAACTTTTATGTGCTGTCCATTGAAGAAAAATATAACTGAAGGTATGAGTGAAATGTCAAAATACTGAGTGTAAATAGGCACTTTATCAACATCTACTAAGTAGATAGCAGCCATGTTAGCAAGATCATCTGCTGTTTTGGATAGCTTTGAAAAGGTGAAAAAAAAAATAAGTTAAAAGACTTAATCAAAATGCACCAAAATATAAAAAACATAGTTATGACTTGAAGTGGGGTAACAGATTGTCTATTGGTGTAGAACTGATAGTCCTGGGTTTGAACCTCAGTGAGAACTAAGAAAATGAGCCACATCCTATTGAAAGTTCCCCCCATTAGCCACAAAATCCCTTTATATGATGTGGTTATAGAAAGAGATGAATTATACACTTCATCTACACAGATGACCCTTAAGGGCTAAGGAATTTCCAGTTTTTTAAAATATAAATAAATGAAAGATAATAAATGTAAAACCAGTCTTGAGATATTTCAGTTATGATCATATAGCCTGTAAAACTGGTAACATCTCTATCTATATATTATCATGCAAACATCTATTTATCTGGATGGTCAAAATTATGAGTTGATCAGTTAAATTTATTATGTCGCAAGTGCAGTCTAAGTGCTAGAATTTTTTACCTTAGGATTTGTGCTTACATTTTTAACATTTATACTTCAGTATAGCGCATTATAAGATAGCTTACAATCAACATTATATTTATAATTTTTTGAAATGAGCTTTTCCCTGAGCTATTAAGGGTAATTGTTAGATAAATGGTTCTTGTTATATCCCAATGCAAAGGTCTCAGTGTAATGGGAACTAAATAGACAGTAAAATTACTAACCAGTAATTCTAAGTTTATTAAAAAAAATATTTCCTTTACAAATATTTAATTTAAATCATTAGTAAACATAGCTATTTTTTTTATGTCTGCGGTGTCAAACATCCAGTTGACTCACTTAAAAATAATTTTACCTTATCAATTAAATAAATATTTAAATCAAAATGTTTTTGTTCAAATACTGTTTGTTTATGATTTATTTATGCATTGGCTAGGCATAGATGGTGGGTCATGTCATAAAGTTCAGGCCCAAACTCCAAAGTTTGAAGTTCAGTCTTATTCTTATAAAACATTTTTAACACTATTATTAAGTATTATTAAGATATTATATGATGTTTATGTACAAATTAAAAATAATTATAACGCAGTGGCTACGGTTCGGTCCGACCAGCCATACTTATTATTGCATTTTTTTTTTGTTGTTTTTGGGGCTAGGGTTAGGGTCCAGCTATAATATAGATATCTAAATATAGCGCAGAGTCTCTGCACTGAGTTATATAACAACATATAAGTCACTGCACTAACCCTATTCCTAACCCTATTCCTAATCCTAACCCTAACCCTAAAAACAAAAAATATGCCAGAAAACAACAAAAATATGCAATAATAATTATGGCTGGTACCCGAAAAAAAATACAGGTTCGGTCGGACCGAACCGTACCCACTGCGTAATTATAATATCGAACATTTGATACAATATTATAAAAATAAAGTCTGTAAGTGTACCCATAATACAATATCATCTAATTCAAGACAGCTGGAGTCTGTATCGCGTCCAAATCTCAAAACCAATACCAAGTCTTCTGTCTCCCTAATAACTCGGTCAACTTCTTTTTTGGTTGTTAAAGTTGTAAGTAGATAGCTCATTATAAAATAAGATGCTAAAATTCGTTTTAAAAATACTCTTTGTTATGCAATAAAATCAAAGAAATCGTCAGCGAATCACATTAAATACTAATATTTAATGTCAAAGGTTAAAAAGACGTCATAAAGTTATTTCGGCGATTTCGTATTTTTAAAATAGAGAAACAACACGGTCGCGGACCATTGATTTGTCTAAGTGTCCTTTGCACCCAAGTTGTAGTTACTAACAGAAGGAAGGGGTTGCAACCCAAGCAGCAATTTGCTATAAAATAATGAAAATGATTGATCATTAATTGCAAGGATTTAGTCAACAATGGGCTGTGTGTGAGAGGGTCACAATTTAAGTAGGGTCATGCATGGAAGATTAACTGGCAGCAGCCTTGTTACCATTATCATTATGCATTATATATTGGGATCATTTTTTTTTTTGCATTTAATGATATAAAGTTGTTATACATATCGCAAAGCTTGAGTGTAATGAGCTTGAGTGTGACCCTGGCAAAGCCAAATATGCTAACCCTAATTATTATATTTACTTAAATTTTACTATTAATTTTTATTAAACCTTTACAAGACTTTTGAAATACGTTGCCTACGTTGAGCTTATTGAATAAATAATTTTTCTAGCACATATAGTTAATGTTTATTTTCTAAATTATATAATTATAGTAAAGAATGTTTATTATTCGCATTCAAAATTCTGAGTAGACAATAAATAAATTTGTTTGTCTTTCTTAGTTGGCATGGTAACGTTATTTGCGCTTGCGCAGTAGTACATTTCTTGTCACGGATTTTTAGGAGATCGAAATTTTTACGCGAAGTCCCTGTAGTCTCTTCGCATAACACAGGTCAAGTCACGTATCGTGAGTGACCTTTACCTTCAATACGCTGGCTTCTACTATATATAAAGAAAAGTAGGACAGTTTGCAAAAGAAACACACATCAGTGTGTTTACGTTCAATCGCTAAATCTTGCTAAACTATTGCCTGCCATAATTCTAAAAACAGCAACTGAAGATGTGCATGAAAGTCAAGTGTGAGAAATGTGGAAAATACACTTGGCGAGGTTTGTACTCATCAGACATCACGGTCACTAAAAGTTACACTGACACATATATCTGTTCTGTATAGTTTTCTTAATTGGGCCTTTTTAAAATAAATTGTGTAATTCTTTTAATTTAAGATTAAAGAAGATAAAATATTATTTATATTATTATCTTATCAAGTACTCAGTACGTATGGTATAGTATTATTAACATTCATTAATTTAATTAGCCATTAGCACAAATTATTCAAAATGATCAAATATAAATATAATTGATAGTCTTAAAGTTAGACTAATACACTTAATTTTTAATGAGTTGTCTATAGCCACTATACTATTACTAATCTAATACTAATACTTACTAATATATTTATATAATAGAATTACCCACTAATTGTAATAATTTCTTTATATTACTGAAGAGGAACAGTAGATGTAACCACACTGAAAATTTCATCAAATTATCTCTAATGGTTTAAAAGTTATCCATGTTTTAGTTGTAAAATCA
This sequence comes from Bulinus truncatus, assembly GCA_021962125.1. Taxonomy (NCBI): domain Eukaryota; kingdom Metazoa; phylum Mollusca; class Gastropoda; family Planorbidae; genus Bulinus; species Bulinus truncatus. The sequence goes on along the minus strand of JAGDYQ010000027.1, from coordinate 87,946 downwards.
CAAAATTTCAATCACAAATTTTTTTTTAGGTACAATGAATAAATAAGGACGTTAAAAACTTCATAACTTTTCTCAATATTGAGATAAATTCACAAATTTGGTGTCTTTTGAAAGCTTGCAGCTAGGACTACCTAATGCACACATTTTAAATACAATCAAAGCAATAATAAAAATTTTGACATTTTTATCAAAGTGCCTACTAATAGGCTTATTATAGGCAATTTTAATTGCTTTTTTTTTTATTGTTCATTTTTTACTATGTAGCCTTTATTAGTTAGCAATGGAAGTTTTAAAAAAAAATCTACCTCTATACCAATTTTTGTAATCTCTTCAGTAATTAATAATTATAAATATATTAATTAATTATTAATATGGCATTGTCATGAATGTCTCACAAAAAAAAAATTAGCTTATGATTTATGATTCCTAGGGCAGATAAAAACTGCAATTTGATCCATGTTATATTTTTGTTGCTGAAAAAAATGTGTAGCCCAGGCCTACATTAATGCAGTGTGCATGACCATGCTGTACATTGTATCGTACGCGTAGTGCATTTTGGCCTACATTACAGCAATGTTTTTAAAATGTGGCTTGTGAGGTGAAGTGTTGTCAAAAATGTTACACTGAAAATCCCAATATATTTCTTACTGAGTTGTAAATTTGAGAATTACTGCATTATAATGTAGCTCGCAAATGTTAATGATATGGTAAATAGGAATTTCTTGCCTACTTTATATTTAAATTCTTACTATTATAATTTTTTTTATTAATATTCATTGTTTGAATTATAGTTTTAAAAGTATGCAAATGCTTTTCATTTTTTGCTTCTTTGGTGCATATATTACATCTTGCAAATAATATAATATAATAGTAGTCAATAACCATGTCTTGCAAATGAAGTAAATGAATTTCTATAGAAAATGTTTGATAAATATAAAAAAGCTAAATCATTCAGAAAATATCATTACATTCATCCAGACTTTGGAATAGCCAGAGTATTTATAAAGACATTTTAAGATTATGACTAAGGAAAACACTGACTGCAACTTTCTTTTGCAGGCTGTGGAATGCATAAAGAAAGTGTTTTAAAAGATGTTCCTGCAGAAGAAAGATGTCAGTGTCCTAGAAGTAGTGGATGCAATGTTCTATAGTCTGACATGAATTAAAAAAAAAAACGCCATGTTATATTTTACTTCTATTGCAAGTACATGACATAACAGATTAAAAAAAAAGCATATGAAAATGGAAAGCATTGATGTTGGGAAAGATTATATTCATTTATCTCCGTGCTTTGTTCTGTTCAGAATTTTTTTTCACCTTTCTTCAACTACTTCAAAATTTTCTGGTAATGGGTCATTTTATATTTTTTACGACAATGAATTATTTATCAAACTTTATTTACTACTCTTATATACAGAGTTTTTTTTAATTAAATATTAAACTTTCAATGGAAATATTTTACATTTAACATTAATTGTTTGTATGTGCATTATACTTTCATGTTCATTGTTGTTAGATTATTACATTATTCAACAAACACTTTATTTTCTTCTTTTGATATTGTATGAAGATGATCAGTGTAAAAGTCATTCTATACTATTCAGATTTAACAGTTATTGTATAAATTTATGTTTTTGTGTACTGGTATTGTTTCAGTTTTTTCTCAATCTATATTTAAGGTTGTGGCCAGCATGCAGAGCAGGTTTTGGCTGATGTACCACCTGATCAAAGATGTAAATGTCCTAGGAAATAAGTTCTTCTGTTACCGGGTATACTGAATAAAAAAGGTATTTTTAAAATTATAACTATTCTTTCCATTCCAACCTAAATAGGATGAAGTTGTAATACTTAAGTCATTTATTACAAAGCTGCTGGACATTTCTGTACTACCTATCATGAGCATATTCTTCTCCATTTCTTTCCACTCTACTTGCTTGTTGTCCTGTAATGTCCATTTTAAAGATACAGTTTTATCTATTTATGTCGTTTTAGTCTCCTTCCTATATTCCCACTTTATTCACATCATGTTAGTCAGATGTCATAAAGTTTACCGTCATAGAAAATAGATTTGTATGAAAAGTAAAAAATTTTTGCTACTCATCTCTCTATAAAGATGTGAACTTCTATATGCATGTATGTAAATAATTTTTGAGTTTGTACGACTTCTCCATTAATTGTTTCCTTTAAATATATTTTCCAAATATTTTTCTTTCCCAAAAATTTTTCAAATTTCATGCTTGCTGTATGATGGTCACAGCTCTATGGTCTAGTCATTGTCTTGTGTATTGTTTTATTAAGTTTTCCAGAGATCTGTAATTTTTTTGAAAATAATAATATTTCATGTCTTATTTCTAGTCTGTGTTTGATATCTATAAACATTTAGTCTCAAAATTCACTGCACTTAAAACAATTGTCAGCAATTTGGGAATGTCATTTTTTTTATTATCTCCCATGGATTATTTTTTTAACATTTTTTTTAATTATAAAGGAATATGAAATACAGTTTTTTAAATAAATTATTTTTGTAAAAAACATTAATAATGAAAAATTATCAGATGATTAATTCAATAAATGTTTTCATTTTCTGACCATATTGCAGATTTGCAAAGGCAGCTCAGTGTAATTTTCCTACAGTACTTTACGTTGCAAAGATGGATTGGATGATACTGAAAACAACTTATTGGTGGCCATTGCACCTGTTTTATATCAAGATTTAGACCAGGCTATTTTCAGATGTGCTTAAAGATGTAAAGGAAATAAAAAGAAGAAATATTTTATTTTGTTGCTTTAGTTTTTTTTTAAGAACTTTAAAATCACATTTTAAAAAAGGGCCTTCCAATATTTGATTAGTTTCGTTTATGTTATCCAGTTAGTTATTTTATCTTGTTTGTAAATATTTAATGTATTTAATTTGTGAGCTTAACAATTGTTTTATATTGACTCTGATGTCAAATTTATTTAATATTGTGAAATTAAATCAATTAATTTTAGGATAAATTACCCTTTTTTTTTTTTTTTGCATTGTTAACTAAAAATCTAAAAGTCAAATGTTGCTTAGTGTTTTATAATCATTCTTTAGCTCCACATTTGAATTTAAATATTTATTGGCATTGTTAAAAAAAAGTTTCATGCTGAACAATGTACATTTTTGATGACATCAAATAAATTATAACAGTATTTATATTTAAACTGTTTTTTTTTGTGTAAAATAACTTTTTAAATATTGGTGCTCATGAACAAAAAATATGTACAATAAAGTAGGTAGTTAGGTCTGGTCCACCTGTTTCTCCTCAAATAATTAATTCTTTTCTTGGATGATAATTTCTTTGTACTATTAAGTACAGAATTATAATCACAAATCAGGGGTTGGCAATCTCCTGCCTGTGGGCCACATGCGGCCTCTCTGTATGTACAAGTTGCAATCCTATGTTGATGTTAATTGTCTTTGTTTGGAGTTTTCGCTATATTTTTAATATTTTATTCGGACTATTTGATTCGAATCTAGGGATATTAAATCGGTTTTATGGCTCCAGAATATTAGTTAGAACTGCTTGATCTACAAGCAGATTATGATCTGAAGAAGTTCAAGTTAGCTCTTCTGCTGAAGTTATAAGAATTTTTGCCAGCAGCTGCATTTTCACACTTAAAAAACTTTGCTGCCAAGCTTTAGTCACTATTTGGGCCCACATACAGTTGTGAGCAAGCGTTTTCTTGTATGAAAATAAACTAGTCTAAGGACAGATCGATGTTGACTGACTACAATTTAAATGCAGTCATGCAAATCTCAACTAGTACACTGGGGTTCCACAGCTCAAGAACATTGTCCAAAATTGTGAAAAGTTACATATAATAAAAAAAAAGTTCAGTTCCCTAACGGCTATCGGGGCAGATTAAGTGTAAAATTCATCTGTTTCTATAACTTCAGCATATGAAGGGTTTGTGTGGTTAGCACTATGCCCAGTCGCCTTTACTTCCCCAACTTGCCAGTTAACATTTAAAGCTGGGAGGGCTTGTGGGATAACTTTAAAACAAATTTCACCTAGAAAAATTCCCATGGTTCTCACAGAGCATCGAACTCAGGACTATCAGGTTAACACTCGAGTATCTACACCACTCAGCCATCTGTCCCACCAAACTGTTACATACTTCTCAATAATTATAATTGTACCCTGTGGTCAGGTTGTGTATGTAAATTAAGTTCCTTCGTCTTCATAATTTTGTTGAAATAATTATGAATAGTGAAGTCTTTTTACTAAATTAGCAACTGATTTAATTTGTATTTTAAAATGTTATGTGTAATAGAATGTGAATTTGAAATAAAATGACAAATACATGGTTATTATAATAAATTCATATTTTCATACGTTGTAATTGAAGCAGACAAAATATATAATCTGCCCACTGATAACAGGTTTTCAATGTGGCCTTCCGTAGTTTGCCCACCCCTGACATAAATTATAAGCTTCTTTGAAAAAATGTATAGATGCTTTCAAATGATCTTTCATATGATTAAATGAAAGAATACTTCAAGCACAAACATGAAAACTAATTTTAGAATTTAAACACTATTTATTATCTTTTTAGTATTCTAAACAAATGTAGTATAAAGAAGAAAACAATAACACAAAATATTAGGATAAATTAAGCTAGTGGCCATTTCCACTGATTTGGTGGAGCTTGGCCCACGAGAGGTTCCCATGGCTTCCATTCCAGCATTTTTCGACTCAAGCTTAATTCTCTCTCAGCCTAGGAATAATAATAAAGGAAGAAAATGTTAATGTATGCCTTTAACTGTGGTAATTATGCAGCAATAAGCTAGTCAATCAAATTCTATATTATTTAGAAAATGTCTGGCATATAGAAAAATGCTAGCAACACTGCTAACCTGTTTTATAACTTCCTCTATTTGCCCACAGTTTATTTTTTCCTCCAATTTCTGCAGATCTGTTTCCTATGGGAGTATAAAGAAATCAAATATTCAAATAAAAAGTAAATTCACTATAGTAAAATATGCTAACTGCATTTGTGTGTACATTAATGAAATATTATAATAAAACAAAACATCAGTTATGCTCTAACATAAGTTTGTTGACCATAATTTTGTATATGCAGAAAATAAACTACCAATGACTCGATCTAAAAATTGTATGGAATGGGCTTGTCAATATTTACATTGATAAAGAGACTGGGTACTACACAGTGACAAATACCAGACAATTAAGGATCTTTGGGCATCTGACAAAGTGAAGGGTAATAAACTCAAACCGAGTGAGAAACAAACTCTTATCTTGTCACAATGATAGATGGGCAGAGGTCTTAGTACTATAAACAGTGTAGGATCATAATTCAAATAATAGCTAAAAACTCCTTGAGTAGTTTTGATTAAGGAATAGTTAAATGAAGAACCTTACATAACAGGCGAAATCAAAATGAATTGGCTGTGGAGACTTGGGCGAGTAGAAAGAATGGAAAAGAACAGAGGCACTAAAGCAATATTTAAGACAACAAAGAATGAGAAAAGACCGAAGGGCAGACATGGAAGCAGAGGTTGAGAAACACATTGAATCCATAGAAATGAGAGAGTGAAGGTTATCACAGATCAAGAAAATTGATGTAGCATGGCAGGTCAGAGCCCTACTTGGGCTGTAGAATCATAGAAGAGAAACCAATAGATGAGTGCATTTGTCTATGTGTATCTCGTGTCAACAGTTAAGTGTATTTTAATTTAAGCTCAAATATATATGATTAATTGCCTCCGTTGTTGTCATGATTATTTAACACTATCCTCCTTTTTTTGGCAACAAAATATTTATCTCAAGTCTAAAGCTGAACACTTCAACCAACACACTTAAGTCACAAAGCACTGGTCTTGCATGATTAGGTTATAATTTTCAATTAATGAAACCAGACATTAAAAACCTCAATTTTTTCAAGCTGATGATAAAATTATTCATTCAGTTTAGCTCAAACTAGTGGGACGGGTGGCCGAGTGGTGTAGATACTCGACTGTCGACCTGAGAGTCCTGGGTTCGATCCTCGGTGAGAACCATGTGGAATTTTTCCAGGTGAAATGTGTTTCAAAGTCGTCCCACAAGTCTACCCAGCTTTAAATGGGTACCTGACTCTAAGTTGGGGAAGTAAAGGCGGCTGGGCATTGTGCTAACCACACAACCCCTTCACATGCCGAGGTTATAGAAACAGATGAATTCTACACTTCATCTGCCCCGATGGCCCGTTAGGGTTAAGGGAACTTTACTTTACTTAGCTCAAACTATTAAGCATGGTTTCTCAATTAAAAAGAACTTTTAATTTAATCAACTAAATGATCCAAATTTCTTAGCAAACCAACTCCTGCCATTAAAGGTTTGAACAAATAAAATAAATAAAAAAAAATATCATCATTAGTGACTTTTCATCATGATTTATAAAATATGTAACAATGAAACAAAAACCATAAAAGAGTAAGTATTTATACAAATAATAATACTTTAAATGATAATCTTTTAACATGGATACATGTATATAGTTTGATTCATGCAAAAGATAAAAAAACCAAAAGGTGTTGTCACTTAAAAAAAAAAAATGAAAAATAGCTGTTTTACATTTTCACAGATGCTTTTAATCTTTACCAAATTGTGCTATATGATCTTCAGCCATTAACAAATTCCACTGTAAAGTTTATCCGATTTCCCACATGAATGTGCTACTTATTTTTAACTACCTATAATTTTCAATTGACTTTTTAACACTCATGAAGCTTATGTTTTACTGATTACAACCTTCATGGCTTGACTTACTGATTTTAATCAAATGGGCAATGTAATTCATGGTAAAACAAATGTATGATCAAGATCATGGCTGACTTTTCTGTGTTTCATTATTCTATTTTTTTTTATCAGATGTAAATTTATGGCTTTTCCTAATATTCCTTCATGAAATGTGGCTTCTAAAGACTGCTTAGCTGGTTAACCCATAACTTAGTTCGATAACCCAGTTTTATTGTTAATATATATATATACCCAAAAATATTTATGTTCTAGTTCATATATGTGTCAATTAATAATAAAAAAAGTAACAATGTTTCCCAACTTACTGTTTTCACTAGATTTAAACGTTGGGTAGTTATCTGCTCAGTGTGCTTACGGTAACCAGCATCTGCTGGCATCTTATTTAAGTAAGTTAAAATTCTAGAGTACAAGACTTTTAGGGTCTGTGGAAACAAAACATTAAAATTTAAAAAAAATTAAGATATAAAATAACAGAAATGAAACAGATTAATTATGTGCTCATAAAAATCAAATCATATTCTTTATCCCTCCAACTTATTTCATACTTTGTATATTAAACATGCAGATTATTCTGTGCACAAAATAAAAGATTATATTGAAAAATTACATGGCGTTACATGTGTAAGGTGTGCATGCTTTCATGGAGAGTCTAATGAGTGGTAGGAGCAAAAGCAACAAAATAAACAGTTGATTAATAGGATTGTGGACCACAATTGTTGATCCTTGCTTTGGGATCATCTTTAATTTTTTTGAAACATATGTGTGTGTGTGCGTGTCTTTACAATTTTTTAGTATAATTTATTAATTTCTTAATATTTGCTTTGATACACAAGTATTTACAAAGCATCAAATCACAAGTGATTTTTTTCAACATATAGTTTCATTTTCCCTCATTCTAAACAAGTAATATGTCATTTGTGAAAGATATTTTTTGAAAAATAAGAAAGATAAACTTGCTACTAAAAAAATTTTTTACACATTAGAACAAGGGAATAAATCTAAGATATAAATAATGATTGTTAATAAATTTACATTAACATTAACAAAATAGGATATAAGCTGTTAAAAAAAGTGTTCATAAATCAAATCTCTATGTCAATTATACTATTATGGTGGAAGATATTATCTGAAATTCTCATAAGTAATTGTTATTGCGAAAAGAAAAAGTGCCCAATTATGGTAAGTTAATTGGGGAAAAATTATCTATGTAAATTTTATTTCAAATTATGCAGTAGTTACAGGTCCATCTAGACAGAATGCATATTTTTTTTTCGGGTTCCACCCAAGCCTATAAAAGTTGAACTAAATAATTACATTCTAATTACAAAAAAAATAATAATAAAACCAAATATGTGCGCTAAAGCAATATCTTTCCCCAGGAACCCTTTAAAATTAGTGTAAATCTTTAAATCGTCTCCCTAACACTCGTTTAATTGTCACCCTAACACTTATAAAATACTTTCCCTATTAAATATATTCTCTAAATATAGAATAATCCAGAATTATTTTTAAATATCTAAAAAAAATCAATATCCAGACTAAATGTTAATCGTCTCTCTAAAACTTTAAAATACTCTCTCTAATACACAAAAATCCAGAAATCATTTACAAAAAAAAAATCTATATCGAGACTATGAAATCAAACCCATATCCCCAAATAGTACCCTTTCACCTTTGGTCAGACATCTTAACAACTATGCTATTCATTCAATGAATGATTCATAAAGTAATTATTAATTTTAAGATATATGAACACTTACATTTTTTTTTTTTTTTGCATTGCACATGTGCCATAGTTTGAACTGGAAAATAACTAATACATCTACCTTCAGACTAACCCATACATAGCATTACAATTAATTTTAAATTAATTATCATGAAATAATATTTGTAGTATATAGGCTATAGCCACAATAGGCTCTGATCACTGATAAAGAAAATCTTCCTACCTTGTGAGGATGCTTAGCTACTGGAAGTCCTGTGAGACCTGTTGTCTGATTAGACAAGAAAACGTATTAAATTTAGTTTATATATATTATAATTATATATCATTTCATTATATGCTGGTAAATTTTAAAAAAGTTTTAAGCCTTTCAACCATAGTAGGCATATTGTCCATAACGGTTATGGCATAACCACTTTTTCTGCTACATTTTAACTTAAATTTAAAATGTATTTGCGAATTCTAAAAAAAAACACGAGTTGAACAGTAAAGTATGACCGCTTATTACTGTATGTATGTACTAATAACTATGTGTCTATAGTATGTACTATTATTGTACTATGTGTCTATGTCGTGTACTACCGTGTAAAAGTATCAGTATGAGAAGTAATACTTCAAGTATGACTTGTATGAGTTGGTCGGTGACATTTTATCGTCAGTTTGCAATCAGTGATCTTTAAATAATGAGATTTATTATTACTTTCACGAACTGTCAGATTTTACAAAACTGTGTTTAATTAATTGCAATGAAAATCAATGATCTTTCTAAAACTGTATATTAGATATATATTTCACTTACTACTTTGTGCACACCAGCCATTTTTCTTGTTGTGAAGGTCACTTGAAAAACTTGGATTAGAATTTAGAATACAAACGTTGGAACCAGTGTTGCCACTCCTTGGGTTTTTTCACAAGATCTTGGGTTTTCGGACACTAACTTGGGAAATGGGGTTTTCGGCTGTAAATCTTGGTTTGTACAAGTGTCCCCCCCCCCCCCTTATCTGGGTCATTTTTGGTGGGAAAAGGGGGGAAAACTGAACGTAGGGCCTAGAAACATCCCGACCGGTAAATTGACACCAATAGGTGTGAGGCGACAGGCGAGGGTAGCCGGTAGAGTGAAAGTGTTTTTGCGGAATGTACTTTTGGACTCATGGGGTAAGAGTTTTTTCCGAAAGTATCGTATATCCCGTGTTTAGTTTCTTCTCAATAGCACAAAAGTGTCACATAAAGCTGTCTCAGACCCTGGGGGTGGGAGGTTAGTTGGACTTGTTGTAATTATCTTTTACAAATCACTCATGTCGAGACAAGGGCTAAACAGTTTTTATATCAGCTGTACGATTTTTGTGAGTCGAGAAAACTTGAACTTTAGTTGCAGAAAGTTGAGCAGCCACGTAGCGTGAAAATTCTACAGGAGGGGCCTGGCATTCTACAGCATGGGCCAGGCATTCTACAGCAGGGGCCATGCAATAGCGGGGGCTGGGCAGGTAATACATTTTTCTAAGTAGAACAAATAAGCAGGGGGGCAGACATAACGCAGTGGCCCGCCCCCACCGACCCCTCGCACTCTACGGGCCTGAAGTTGAGCCATAATATACAAACACATTAAATACAAAAACATTTTTTTTTAAATTCCCAATATTTTTTTTAATTAGTTTCAAAAACCAAAAAATAAAACAAAAATTTTGGATAAAAAACAACAACACACAATTCAATTACATTATATTATATACTACTGCTTTATGTTACCTTTTTTTTTTCATTAACAATAATGGGGAAAAATGACCTTGGGTTTTCTTGGGTTTTTTAAGGGTCCCAACTTGGGTTTTTCATATTTTTAGAGTGGCAACACTGGTTGGAACATAGCCAAATAAATCTGATCTCGAAGCCAATCTGATCATCCGGAGAAAGGGGAAGAGACAGATGGAAAGTGTTCGTTTTGTTGTTCCTTTGCTCCCATTATTTTTTTGACAATATAAGAAAAAACTACTTTCCACTGCAACCCAAATTGCAAGGCACTAGCCCATAAGCCAATGCCATAACGCAGCAATACGGGGCAATAGTGTTTAGGACAGACTCATTGTCACACTGTCAATTCCAAGAATCAGTTTTGATAAAGGTGGCTAATAATATGTATTTTTTTTTTTACTAAAATTCAAAGTAATATTATTTAGATTAACCGACATTCATGTTAACCAGCTTTGTACACTTTAATCTCCAGCTATATTTCTCCTGAAAATAAAAGCAGAAAAAACCCTTCTGTCACAGAGTTCAGTCTCCAGCTTCATTGATCTGAACAGTGAAATTAAACAGAAACAACAGTTTTCAACCTGAAAAATTGTAAGCTGTAAAAAAATATGGGTCAGAATTTAAAACAGCCTAAAAATGAGCCTTTCTGTAAACTTTAACAACTTTAAATTAATAAAAAATTATGGTAGTTATGGCAAGTTATGCTGATTAAAACTATCAATGTATTCTGTTTAATTTATTTAGAAAGATAGCGGGCCATACTTTGTGCTACTTTTCTTTCTTTTTACATTTTTTTTATAAACAGTAAGTCATGTGCTTTTTTTTTTTTAGGCCGAAGTACAGTTTGTGTTAAATGTTTTCATCTGATGAAGAAAATGAATTAGAATTCGAGGCAGAAGAACTCATGATGTCCAATTTTTCTGAGGGCTCAAAACTAGTAAGTGGATCCCCAACTATCAAACCAACCACATCACTCAGCGTTAACTCAAGACTTTCTTCTTCGGTTTCTTATGAAGACAATACTGATTCTGACAGTCAGAGTAATGAACATACCATTTACTGTCATCCTTCTAAACTGAAAATGAAGAAACTAAATCAAAGTCCTTTAGCAGCTAAATCAACAATTTATGTTTGGATGCTTACATCATTTGCTGCAATAGGAGGATTTTTATTTGGCTATGACACTGGAGTAATATCAGGCGCTATGCTTTTGCTTAAAGATAAATTTTCACTTTCATCCTTTTGGCAAGAATTGATTGTGAGCGTTACTATAGCTGCTGCATTTGTGTCAGCCCTTGCTGGAGGATTTCTCAACGATAAATTCGGCAGGAAAGTGGTTACCATCATAGCTAGCTTTGTTTTCACTGCCGGAGCTGTTGTACTGGCTTGTTCATCAAATATCGCCATGCTTGTGATTGGTAGAGTAATATTAGGAATAGGTATAGGTAAGAACTGCTTTTTTTTTTAAAATTAATCTTCTTCAAGGATTAATTTTCTTGAAATAAATTTATTTGAGCTCACTATGTAATCGTCTTGTTTATTATTTTGAATTATAGAGTTTTGGTATTCACTTTTTTTGCTTTGAAAATAAATATTTTTGATGAATTTTTTTTTTAATATTTTATTTATATTTATCAAAGCTCATTTTTTTTTAAAGTGCATTATTGTCTAAAATGCAAATGCTTTCTCATAAAAGGATTAGCTTCAATGACTGTTCCGGTCTATATTGCTGAGAGTGCTCCTGCTCATCTGCGTGGTCGTCTAGTCACCATCAACACATTGTTTATAACTGGTGGTCAGTTTATAGCAAGTACGATGGATGGAGGTTTTAGTTATGTTAAACCTGATGGCTGGAGGTAAGATGATATGGAAATAATTTTTTTGTTACAGGGTCACCAACGTGCAGCCCATTAGGGACCCCATTGGGTAAAGTAATCTGCTATTAAACAACACAGTAATTGGTGAGTGGGTGAACAGAGGGGCTCTAGCTGACTGATCATCCAAGATCAGCTGGTGGACATCCCTTCTTGTTATGTTAATGATAGATAAGGCAATTATAACATCTAATGCAAACATCAGAGATTGACTTATAGTGAAAGAATGGGTTTTTTACATTCTGATAATAATACAATGTTGTTTTCTGTTTTTCTGTAATGTATAAGCTGCTTAGTGATATTTGCCTTCATTGTCTTCATGGGAATTTTTATTAAATCTTTATTTTCCTTTGCTTCAACTTTTTACCAGCTGATGTCTAATTTCTTACAGATACATGCTGGGGTTTGCGGGTATCCCTTCACTGATTCAGTTTTGTGGGTTTTTCTTTCTGCCTGAAAGCCCTCGCTGGTTAATGAGAAAAGCAAGAGAATCTGAAGCATTAAAAGTCCTTGTCAAACTAAGGGGCACTCAGAATGTTGATGAAGAAATGAATGAGATCAAGAAGTCATTAGAGCTGGATTCACATAGTACAGGTATGAGGCTAAATTCTAAAGACTTGCAAAATAACAAATTATGACTCATAATTGAAGTTCCTGAACAGAAATTTCGAGAGTTAAATAATAAATAGACAGGAAATTAGTTGTGGGTTAATTAATTTTTCTATATAAATTTTAATAGTAGATTCCTCAGTATCAGTAAAAGTGATTAAATTTATTTGTATTATATTAGTATGATTATTTCTAAATTAAAAAAATAATAATCTGATATTCATAAACTTTCTTAGTTGCTTTATTGGTATATAAGTGTACATGAATTTCACACAGCATTCACATTAGGTCAGAAAATAGCAACTTTTTTCAAACAAAGAAATTAAGTTTTTTTAACCTCCAAACTGGTGTTGTCATCTTTAACTTTAGATGGCAATACATTGTTGCGTGTACTACGAACACCAACAGTCAGAAGAGCTCTAATTGTTGGATGTGGGCTTCAGTTATTTCAACAGCTGAGCGGAATAAACACTGTCATGTAAGATGATTTTAGATTGTAGCCTTTTTTCCAGCTGCTGTATTCGGGGGGCTGTAAGACCGCAATTCTCTGGGACTTCAATAAACCTTTTTTTTTAAATAGTTTCTGATTTTTCCATTTATATAGCATTAAAATGTACAAAAAAAAATATGTTTTAAAAAAAATAATTAAAGCAGTTATTCACATACATAGCCTAACCCTTTTTTTTTTAAACAATAGAAATCATATAAAATTATTTATTGTTATCATTGTATTCAAATCTGTTTTATTTTTAATGGGTAACCTATTTTTTATTATATTATATACTGCTAAGGTTATAGATAAACATTTCTTGAAATAATAATCTATTTAAACTTCTATTGTATCTTAAGGCAAACTGATCCTCAAGATACAATTTTTTTTTTCTTTTTTGTTTGGCTTTTATTTATTTTTTTTTGCAGTAGCTTTTGGCTTTTTAGTCATCCATCTGAACTAATATTTAATTTTGTAATAATTGTATCTTAATTTTTGCTTGGACTGTATTTCTTTCTAGTGTCATTTACAACCTGTTACTTGACTTCTCTTGCAGTGTATTTATTTCTTATTTCAGTTACAGCCTGTTTATTGCCTTTCCTGAATTCATGTAAATACCTCACAGTACCTTGTTCCTTTATCCCACTCTCATCCCCGACATGCATGGAGCATTATGAAGGGGTTTGCTGGGAGTCCCCGATTTTACTGTCTAGATGTAGCCCACACATCTCCAACTTGTTTTAAATATTATCACTTGATGATTTCTTGCTTTATTATTTTTTTTAAAATACACTAAAGAAATGATTTAACATGTTTTTTTTTTTAATGCACAGGTATGTCAGATATTAGTAATAGAATTGTTTTCGCAAAAAATCCTTATTTATTTTCATTATTGCAAACAATAGTAGATTTGAAATTTAGTGCTGCGGTCACCAATAATTAAGTTTTATTTTTTTTTAAACTTACACACACACGAATACATTTAGATATATTTCTTTAACAAAAATACTGTAAAATGCTTATTATTATATAGATAAGACTTAGGAATAAGATTTTTTTACACAGGAAAAAAAGAATTAGAAGAAAATTATTTGTAATCGGATTATTTGTTTGACTAGTGCTCTATGTTCTCTTATTGCATAATTGCTGACCCAAAAGGCAACATTTTTTTTAGATAAAATTTTATTGGTTTTATTATATTTTAATACTTATAATGATGTGCTATTAAATAGTTTTCTTTTTCTAGGCTTTTAAATTTTACATTAACATATTTTTTTATTTGTCATAAATATCGTTTTTTTGTTGTTGTTTTTTAAAATATAATTCTGTAAATTTGGTAGATTAGAAAGCAAATAAGTTTTACTCATTTAAAAAATTCCAAATAAAAATTATTTTTTACAAAAAGTCATTGACTAAAATAATAGTGTTTTTTTATCAACTCATTCTGCCGTTGAAAATCATCATAAAAAAATACCCCCCTGTAGTAAGAATTATCTTACACAAATTTGACCCTGATCTGTACAATGATTGGCAACTTTTTCTTTGAGAAAAAATATGGAACCAACAATGTGAACATTTCTACATTTATTCAAAAGTCTTCCATGGCTATTGCAGCCTCCCAGAAATGTGGAAAGGGCACAAAAAAAATGCACAAACAATGATATAGGATTTGATATTGGATCCGTAAATAAGATCTCATCTTGAATAGGATATATTAAAAAAACAACTTCGTTATAATGATAAACAAGTGATTAAGTTAAACATAAATGGGTTTTTTATTGATATTCTTCCAGGTATTACAGTGCGACTATCATAAAGATGTCTGGGATACGTGACCAGCAGATGGCTATCTGGTTGGCAGCAGTCACTGCAGGAATCAACTTCGTTTTCACAATTGTTGGAGTTTGGTTGGTGGAGAGGTTAGGACGTAAGAAACTTATCATGGGGAGCTTGATAGGTAAATAGGAGTTTATTTTACCATATTCTATTACTGTGACTTAAAAAAAAAAATATCTAAACTTTCCAATTAAGAATATTAGATAAGTTGTTTTTCTTTTTTCCAACAAAATTTTTTGACTTTCTATAGACTAAGATGGATATTAAAAGTAAAAAAAGTAAAGTTCCCTTAACCCTAACGGGCCATCGGGGCAGATGAAGTGTAGAATTCATCTGTTTCTATAACCTCGGCATATGAAGGGGTTGTATGCTTAGCACAATGCCCGGCCGCCTTTACTCCCCCAACTTAAAGTCAGGTACCCGTTTAAAGCTGGGTGGACTTGGGGGACTATCATCACGACCCGAAAATATCCCAAGGTTCTCATTGAGATTCGAACCTGGGACTCTCCGGTCTACAGTCGAGCGCTCTACACCGCACGACCACCCACCCCCTAAGAAGGATATTACCATTAATAAAATCATAGCATGAGGAATATTTCTTGAGCAAAATTTTTTAAAATCTGTTAATGTCCTTCAGTGAAAAGTTACAATTTGCCAATTTTTTTTAATCAATTATATTTTTAAAACAAAATTTCTTATTCAATAACTAACCTCACCACGTCATTCCTTAGTTGTTTTTTTATTTGTCAAACTAAGTTATTTGTTACTAAAATTTTCAGCAATGATTTTTTTCATCAGGTGTTACTGCCAGTTTAATTGTTTTAGCAATTGCATTCCAGTTGGCAGCAGTTCTGTCCCCGTCAACTACTCCTTTTCATTCCAATACAACATGTTCACGCTACCTGTAAGTTAATAATGTTCTTGTTTTAAAAAAAAAAAAAAATCACTCATTCATTTTACAAACATTAGTTAACTTTGAAACTAGGACTTGAGCATTGTATTATCTTAAAAAAAAAAAACAACTAAATTTTATGTCCTCTGCATAAGAGGGTCCCCCCACCCCACCCCTTACTCTTGTGCTGTAGGCCTTGTACCACAGCCAGTGCACTTCAGTCAGTTTAACTCATTGCCATGCAGCACGGTTGCCATATCTCAGAGCCTTGCACATTACTGCTTCTTAAATATATTCAAGGTGATAAAATCCCATATAAAGTAAATAGTAAATATTTTTAAGAGAAAAAGGACCTGTTACAGTACATTTTAAGGGAAATATGATGTAAGATTTATCGATTGAATTGAAAAAAGAAACAAAGCCAATGTTTAAACATTGTTATGTGTTATACTTGGCTTCATTTGTTACTAGAATGATCTTTTTTATTTATTCTAAGAGTAATTTTTTTTTTGTTATGTGATCTCCATGATGCACTGTTTTTTTTTTTTTTGCCATCTTGTCAGGTCCTGTGAATCATGTATAGAAAGTTTACAGTGCGGGTTCTGCTACTCAGGTAGTGGATCTTCTGTTAATGGCTCTTGTCTGGCCACTGATTCTAAAGACTCTGACCATTCCAAGTATGGACCATGTGACAACACAACATCACTGAATGGAAACATCTGGGCATATGATTATTGTCCGTCCTCATACTCCTGGATGGCCATTTTGGGGCTTATCTTGTATCTCATGTTCTTTGCCCCAGGTATGTATTGCAGCATTTTAACATTCATAGAAAACCTTACAGCTTAGAGCACATGCTCAATTTTTATATATTTACATTCTAGTTTGCTTTTTAAAAGTGAATGGTGATTTATTAAATTAACTATGTACAATTACGTTATTTTTCTCTGAGTCTAAAATGTATTTTTCTTCTTACACACAGTTTTTTTGGAATTTAAGCCTGTCATTTCCATTATACTGTCATTTACGATTATTTTCCAAAATGGGTTCACTAATTGAAGACACCTTATTATCTTATCACTGACCGCAGGAATGGGTCCTATACTGTCATTTACAATTATTTTCCAAAACGGGTTCACTAATTGAAGACACCTTATTATCTTATCACTGACCGCAGGAATGGGTCCTATACTGTCATTTACAATTATTTTCCAAAACGGGTTCACTAATTGAAGACACCTTATTATCTTATCACTGACCGCAGGAATGGGTCCTATGCCCTGGACTATCAACTCTGAGATTTATCCAATTTGGGCCAGGTCTACAGGCAATTCTTTATCAGCAGCAACCAACTGGATCGCCAATCTGGTTGTGTCAATGACTTTCCTCACCCTTACGGAAACCCTGACTAAATATGGTAAGCAGTCAAATAAATGTTGTTTAAGACTAATAAACAACTGAATGTGGTAAACAGTTTTTTTTTTTTTAAAAAGGTGTTAATGTAATAACCTCTTATTTTGGTGACAATATTAAGCATATATGTTAAAAGTCATTAGGTTAGAAATTTGTACATTTTGTTATTTACTGCAGCTTTTATTTTTTATTTTTTGAAGTTGCATAGGCAGGGCTTTGTAAAAATGTTTTTTTAATTGCATATGATCATATTACATTTGTGGCAATATTTTATAATTTATTTTTACTACATATTAATTAGTCTATCTAAATTAAGTCTTGTTTTTATTACATCCCTGCATTGATGCATATTAGGTTATCACTCAAGAGTCTACCTATTATCTATTTTTTTTAACTGTTCCAGGTACTTACTGGCTGTTTGTTGGTATAGCCATTTCAGGACTAATATTTTTTGGTCTCTATCTGCCTGAGACCAAAGGTAGAAGTCTGGAAGATGTTGAAGATCTGTTTTCACAGCCTTGGAGCATTTGCTGGAAATCTTCAAAGAGGCGGTACACATCTTTAGAAAGTAGCTCATCATGATAAGCTAATGGTAGAGACTGTTCTATAATAAAAGGAAGTGTTTTGCTAGTACAGTGAAATGTCGCTATAACGAAATTGACGGGGATTCGAAATTTGTTCGTAATACTGAAAATTTGTTACACTGAAATCGGGGGGGGGGGAGGTTCGTCGACGACGACGACATTTTCTGTTCTCAATATGTGGATATAGTTCGTTTGGGTATCAATGCAAATATATTATGTCATTTTACTACTTTTTCCAAAGATATTTAGCTAAAAATATGTTAAATATTCTCTCCGTTTATTTCTCATTAGTTAATCTAGTAATTTAGATTTCAGCTTTCGTTACCGCTAACGGTCATTGAACTAAGGGACGTAATTCATTTATTTTTATAACAGTTATCCAACATGACTTACTTCACTTAGAAAACCACTACGGCTATCTTACTCATATTGTCTGATTTATTAAACGAAATAATTTTAAAAATATATTTATATATTTATTTACTTTTGTAACTGGATTAAATTTTATTATAATTAGAAAAAAAGTATAGTTCAATGTCACAAAAAGGTCAAATAAATAACTCATTTATTCTTCCATTCCTGTATTATTAATTAAATACAGGTACCGGTAGTTTATTAACATCTTGGCAAAATGCAGTCTTCTGTCCATTAAGTCCCTATCACAAACTATAAGATCGCCATTTTCTAAAAAAAAAATTGCGACCCACTATCAAGCCCCTACCGAAAACAATAAGATTGTTTTTTACTAAAACTACTTTCTACACATACCAAAACCATTATGTCTTTCTCATACCTCCCAATAAGCTATACTTTTAAGTGTATGGCTTCTTTCTCATTAGCGGATTTCCCAACACAGACGTAACGCTGGTTTATTGATTTTTTTTTAATCCCGCGAATGTGTAACGTTCCCTACATTCATGTGTTTGTCCCAAGACGTTTTAGGCTCTCCTCCTCCTCCCCTTCCCGACCTTGCTAAAACTATCATCCTCCCCCCCCCCCCCCCGGGTTCGTTGTTACGTAATTGTGCCCGCTGTCGCTTGGCTGTCTCGTGACGTCTTAAATCTCTTCCTCTCCCCTTCCCGACCTTGCTAAACCTCTCATCCACCCCCCCCTCCCGTTTGTTGTAACGTAATTGTGACACCGCCACTCACTACCCCCCCCCCCTCGCCGTCCCAAAACGATACTTGTCTCAGTACTGCACATGGTGAATTTATGTTTACTATTCTCATCAGTAGAGGTTAAAGGTTACCATAACATCTTACTCCTCTCACACTCCCCCCTCCTATTATTTACTAAATGTGAATGTCGTTTGAGTTCAAGTTGACTTGAGTTTTAGAAATTTGCCGAATTAATTTTTTTTTTGGTAAGGGGATCAAATTAAATATCTGCAAAACGGCTATTTTTTTTCGAAACACTGAAAACACGGTAACAACGACACTTTTTAACAGATGTTATATAAGCGAAGGGGAAGGGGCAAAAAAAAAATTCGCTGTACTGAATAATTCGTTACACTGACGTTCGTTATAACGACATTTCACTGTACAGAGATGTATTGCCTTTTTAAGCAAGGTCAATTGCAATACATTCAGTGATATTATGTTTTTTTATCACCTTGTTATTGTTTTTTAAATTGTGCGTGTGTTTGATGAAGGGTTGAGATTGGTCGACATTTTTCATGGTTATTATTTTTATCATATTTAAACACTAATTTTATTAGATGTGATGTAGGGTTTCCATCCTGGGATAAATATATAAAAGTAATTTTAACTAAACAAGAAAATAATTCCTTTTTCTACTGTATTTTATTAGGTTACATACAACCCCTGTAATTTACAACAAAAAAAAAGCTTAGGAATTTTATATTAAATTTTTCACACAAAAAAATGCTGCGTTTAATTGATGACTAGAAATAATATAATCAAAAAGCGTACTTTTCCATTCCATTTTTCGAAAATTGGGGAGTGGTGGAGATATATCACGATCAACCAAAAAGCATCAATCAATTTAATAAAATGAATACATGTACATTATTGTACATGTATTAGTAATTAATAATAATAATAATTATAGATTTTTAATTCTGAGAAGCACCTTTCCAATTCTATTCAATACAAACAATAGTGTAAAACTATCCACTTATGTTTCAAAAGTATCTAAATGCCTGTGTTAGAACAGTCTTTCATAGAGAAAAAAATAAAAAAAAAATATTATACTTAAAGCGAATGCAAAGCTTGCATCACATCAGCTATACGAAAATTCTGTCTGTAATGAACAAAGTGTTATTTTCACTGTTAAATATCAATCCATTTGAAATAGTAAATTGCAGCTTAAGGATAATAACATTTGTGCAAGAAATTAAACTAGTGAAATTAACAAGTATTAAAATTGAAAAAAAATTGACTGGGTTAATCACGATTTCTTAGGGAGGGTTTAATGCGCTAAAATTCTGCCAGGATCCTGGGAGAGAAACCGTAATTTGAAGCTAATAAATTAAGAAATGAATTTTCACTGACTGTGCAGTCAGTACAATATTTTTTCACTTTACCTAATAAACACGATCTGGCTAAAACAGCTGTGAAATATCTAAAAAAATTTATATTAATTATAAACACATAAGCTTAAGAATTTTTTTTTTCTCTATCATGTGAGCTAGTTTTATCTTTTGATTTTCAAAACAATTTTGAAGTAAATTTTTAATTGTAAAATATAAACAGGTCCCAGTTATTCGCTGTGCACGAAAATGAATTGGGACATTATTTTTTTTTTAGTTCATTTCTACTCTGTACATTATTATTTTGTTACTCTTGTAAAGAATGCTTTCATTCCCTGTACTTATGTGATATTTACTAATTGATCTGTTTTTATTATTAGTTTGATTATTTTAAAAATATAATTTTTTTTTTCCATGGTTCCACTCAAATGATTGTGTACCTAAGCATAATTGTATAACATAAGACTTAATGTTTGGAAAAATATAACAGACTGCATATATGAATAAGCTGTTGTGGCAAGTAGTTAAATTGAACACTGACATATATACGAATTTGTTTCTTAGTTGGGACCACAAAGTTAGGATATTTTAGTTAGACAAGGAGACATTTGTTTGATATTAACTGGGTGATAAAGTGCTATTTTTATTTGAAAAATTTCGGCAAGTCATGTAGCTGAAATACATGTATATGCTTGAATTTTGTTTTAGATTTAAACTTTCCAACATTGACTTCATGCAGTATTTTCACACCATGTTTATAGAGTACCATGTCATGTGCCTTACCATTGTTTTGTTTTTTGTTTTTTTTTTCAAAAAATTAAGTAGTTACATTTTCTCAGTTATTATAAATTTTACTTTGCAAACAATAAGCTTATTAATGGTATCATTTATGGTTATTGGATTTATTGTGTGTCCTACATGTAGCTACTTAATTTTTTGTGCAATTTTATTTGCAAATTATTATTTGGAGATGCCAAAATTGAACACCCATGTTTGGTGTATTCTACTTATTAGCTGACAATTATTTTTGCATTACATTTAAACATAGCAGAAATGAAATCATTCCTGAAAAATGTCATTTTTAGATGTAACATTTAACATGAAAAATATCTTTAATTGTTTAGCTGTAGAAATAATTTTTTAAGACATGCTAATGAGATTATTTTTATAACGCTTCTACTGTACAACAACGGATATCATTATGCATCTTGTGATCATAGTTTTACAGCCTATTTTAATTAATATCTGACATATTTTTTCTTAAATACAACCTTAAGTCTGAACTTAAATTTCATTAATTATTTGTAAATAAAGAATCTTTGACTTTTTATGAGCCCTTTTTCTACTTGTGCCTGTTAAGATGTGCAGTTGTAAGCTAATTTAATTTATATAAATACATTTGGTTAAATGTACAAATTAAGTGCATCATTTAAATAACCATATACATTGTACTTGGTAAAATTAAAACATTTGTACTTCTTTGTATCAACTTTTTAAGTATTTTCTACTTAAAAATTAATCTGTATATGCCTGACATAACTTTTTTTTTTTTATTTAGTTAAAATAAAATTGAACCATAATATATCAGAGTTCACTTTGTTAATTGTCAACATTTTACTATGGCAAAGTTTTATAAGGCTGTAGTTTTTGGTGTAACTGTATACATGTACCAAATAATCATTATTTTATTTCTAGGCAAGTATTTTTTCTGCAGTGTCTATATCTGGAAAGAGTGAGCTTCTAAAATAATTATGATTTAAAAAAAGCAATAATAAAAAAAAACAGTTTATTCCCTAGATTAACTAATATCGAGAAATGGAATGAGATGGAGTAGAATTAATCTATATCAGTAGTTAATATGACAGAATAAAGAATTTGTTTCCTCACTTATATACATATCATTTTTTCTTTTACTCATACAAGACAGCATCTTGACATAAACTGTGTTGCATGTGTGGAACTATTAATTTTTCTTTGAACTCAAAACATAATGACTTATTGTTATAAACAGGGGATCATTTCTAAGCCTGAGCATGAATACAATGAAAAACATGTAATATATCATACCAACTTCAATGAAGAGTTTATTAACAAATAATACTTTTACTGTACATGCATATAAAATTCTTATAAAAAGAATATGTTGATTTCACTACTTTAACACAGCGAGTTCCACACCAGTTTTTTTCACTCTAAAAAAAATAATTGACATTTTTTACACCAATCACAATCTTCACTAACTAATGTCATCTGTAAAATCTTAAAATCTCTACACCATTTATATTCCCATTTCCAGTCACTGTTGACTGTCATTTGATGCAGTCTGTGTACAATATAGACATACATGCCCACATCTTTCAAGAGGTACAAGTCAACTCTTTGTTCTGTATTTTATTCTATATGGTATCAAGTCCTTCATTCATCCACAACCTCCTATGGTCTTGAATCTTTTGTAGTCCTTTAACCTATATCTGTTAAAGTAGTTAACATATTTCTGGAGTTAAAAAAAACTGCTTGCAATAACTTTCAATACATGAAATTGTAGTAGATTAGCAAATTCAATTGTATTGTAATGACCAAAAAAAAAAAACTCGAGAGAATGGATGCATTAGGGATACACAAGCATGAGCTTTAAAGTAGTTTTATAATTTAAAATATTTAATGCACCCAGTAATTTTTACCAATGATAGTTAAATGACTAAATTAAAAAAAAAATAACAGGCTTTATGATTTTTTTTTTCAGTGAATACATGTATTATGTTTAAAAATGTATAAGTGGCTGAGAAATTACGCATATAGCCAAGATAAAAAAAAAACATTGTGATGATTTCATGATAAATGTCTAAGTACTAAAATCCTTCTAAAAAAATAAATATATATTTCATTTTTAAACTTTATATATATATTTAAATGTATTTTAAAATAAAGGACTTTTCACGTAAAAAGTTAAAAACTTAAAAAAAAAATTAACAAACCTACAGCTGCATTATTTGATCTGTTCTCAAGTTCCAATTTCTCTGTTGTTTCTTTAATCTCTGTTGACAAGCTCACTTGCTGGTCTTTTGTGATCATTTGAACATTTTCCTCTTTCTGGTCAGTTGACCTTTGATGCTTACCTCTCAAGCTGGGAAAAAAAAAAAAATCTTCAAATGCATCAATGTAATCGATCAGTGGTTCTCTAGGTGTGGGTGGCGGATGAATTTTAAGATGGAGTCATGACAAATCGCTAAGTAACCGCAAACTACGTGCGACTATTTACAAATCTATTTCTCTACATGTTGCTAGACAAAAGTTTGGTACTCTCAAAAAAATAAAAGGGGAAATTTAAAACCGTCCGCATTTTAATTATTTTCTAATACTGTAGTTTTTCATTTACATGTGGATTGCACATGTCGCCACACATGAAAGTCTGAGAATCACTGTAAAACAAGATATTGACAATGTAATCCAATATAACATTCTAAAAGCGCAATCTGATAAGGAAACACAATCAATTAAATAATTTTGAGATCACAATTGGCCTGACAATGTTTGAATTAAACAATGTTTATGTAACATCTGAACATTCTAAATGGAGAAAGTTTTATTTGGTATTTAAGTCTGACTTCATCAAACATCTTTAAGTGCATAATTTGAACATACCCGCATTTTGCCAAAATGACTGCTAGTATCAGAACCAGATGCAAAACGAAAATCACAATGAAAACAGAATACAATACAGTCAAATCTGAACTCTGGGAATATTGAAACAAAAAAAAAAAACAATTAGGAAACAAATTTAACAATATTAAAAGAAAGATATAATAAGATCCTTTTTTCACTTGTTTGCTTAGGATTACTGTGTTGTATTTAACAAGTTTAGACGACAATCTAATTTTCTAATTTTCACACAAAAAAAACAAACAAACCTTGTTAAGAAATCTGAGCTCATTAGTCAAATGACATGGCATATATTTTGAAATGGTCATGCTCTTTGATTGGAGTAAATCTGCAAACTCTTCGTCTGAGATTTCCTGGTCACTGATCTTAATTACAGGATACATAACCTTTATTTCACTTTTGCAAAAGAGAAAAAAGAATCAACATGAGTAATGCCTATTTTTATTATACGCTTTGGCTTTTATTAAGTTTATTTAAGAATTTAAGAATCTTTTACACTCAATTATCTAGTTCTTGACTATAAAGACTCATCCATCATATGTCAACTAATGTTTTCTTGTTATATAATTGATTTTTGCAATAAAAAGGAAATTTTTGATTACTAAGTAAATTGTCTCGGTCAGTTTTTTTTTTTTTTTATCATTCATGCCCTGCTCATTAGGTTGGATAATTCAGAGTCTACCGTATTTTCAAAAGTTTAGAATAAAATTTATAATTAAGAAATATATAAAAACTAAAAAAAAAAAAAATAACAAAACTTTGACAACAAATTTACCCATTTCCAAATGTCTTTGGCACTGGCTGGTGATGGACTTCAACCTTTTTAACATTGATTGCCTCTTTGTTGATGAAGTAAGTCAGCATTGTGTCCAGGATTGTCAATTTGTCAATGGGAATTTGACAGGCTAAATACAAAGGACTGGATGTCTCTAGAAAATAAAAAAAAAACTGTCAGATGCAATCAAGAAGAATCCTGCATACAAATAAATCTCACAGAACAAATGAAAATGACTTTCACTTGCAAGTAATGTTTACTATAGAAACATTAGATTCACATAAGTGAATTAGTGACATTTTTTTGTTTAATTACACCAAGTGGCATTGCAATTGAGCAAAAGTGAGGTTCACCTGTTTCTTTAAACCTCCACGTATGTTTTAACCAAATAAATACCAGATGAACATTTTTAGGTCAGTGAACTCAGCATTAAGTGCTGTTTGTTAAAAAGCAGGACTAGTGTGCAAGCATGCAATTAACACAAGCTATATACCTGATCCCTTTTCAAAGAAAATTCACTTGTGAAATATTCTGAGAGGCATAAAATGTACAAAAATAATACCCAAGTCAAAAATAAATTATGTGAAATTCACACACAAACATATATAGGTCATAGTGTTTTATTCTTCTCAAAATAACTTTAGATTAAAAAAAAATCAATCCAATTTATACATGTGAAAAAACATTCTTCTATACTTACTTTTTGTACTGTGATACACAGAGTAGTAAACTGTATCAGTCAGTGTTTGATTCACCAATGAGGTCAAATTAAACTCGCATAAAAATCCAGTCCAACCATCAATGCAGGAACAGTCAAACCCTGGCTGCATATTTCGGCACAATCTCTGAGTGATTACATTATCTTTGGACTCGTAATCACTATATGAGCAAATGTCAGGGTACACCAAGCATTCATCCATGTCTAATTCACAATAATGGCCAGACCAGACATTAGGACAATGGCAGGTGAATGATCCAATCAGATTAATACAGGCTCCACCATTGTGGCACAGTTCTTTGTATATACTGCATTCATCCACATCAACGTCACAATAGTTTCCAGTCCATTCACTAGTGCACAGGCATTCATAGGTCCCATTGAAATTATTGCAGGCTGCACCATTGCTGCAAAGATCTTTCGTCACTGAGCATTCATCCACATCCAGTTCACAATAAAAGCCTGACCAGTTCCCAGGGCAAAGGCACTGATATGCACCAGGTCTGTTAACGCAAACACCACCATTGTGGCAAACATATTCATTTACGACGCATTCATCCACATCAATTTCACAATGTTGACCAGTCCAGTTACTCTGGCAGATGCATTCATAGTCCCCTGGTTTGTTGATGCAAACACCACCATGGTGACAAAGATCTTTCTTTACTGCACATTCATCCACATCGATCTCACAATGATCACCAGTCCAGTTTCCAGGGCAGTTACAGTCATATGTCCCATTAAAATTAAAGCAAATTCCATTATTTTGGCAAAGATTTGTGTCTAATGCGCATTCATCAATATCAATTTCACAATGCTGACCCATCCAATTAATTGAACAAAGACATTCATAGGCCCCTAATATATTAATACAAACACCACCGTTGTGGCAAAGATCTTCGTTTAGTGTGCATTCATCAATGTCAATTTCACAGTGATCACCAGTCCAGTTTGAAGGACAAATACATTCATATGTTCCATTATAGTTATAACAAATTCCACTATTCTGGCAAAGACCTTTGTTTACAATGCATTCATCTACATCAATTTCACAATGCTGACCAGTCCAGTTACTTGGGCATGTGCAACTATAGTCTCCTGGTTTATTAATGCAATCACCACCGTTGTGGCAAAGATCTCTGTTTACAATGCATTCATCTATATCGATTTCACAATGCTGACCAGTCCAGTTACTTGAACAAAGGCAGTCATACAAGCCATCATAATTACTGCAGGCTCCATTATTTTTGCACAGATCCTTAACTGATGTGCATTCATCAACATCAATTTCACAATGTTGACCAGTCCAGTTTCCAGGACAAAGACATTCATAGGCTCCTGGTTTATTTATGCACAAACCACCATTGATACACAGATCATTTTGTACCACACATTCATCGATGTCCACTTCACAGTGACCACCGGTCCAGTTACTTGAACAGAGACATTCATATGCTCCATGTTGATTCAAGCATGTTCCTCCATTGTCACAAATATCTTTGTTAACTGAGCATTCATCGACGTCAAGTTCACAAAGCTGACCGGTCCATTGGTCAAGACACTGACATAAGAAAGTGCTGTCGCTGTTAACGCAGCTGCCATTGTGTAGGCAATATGTAGTGAGGCATTCATCCACATCCTCCTGGCACAAATGTCCTGTCCAGCCCACATGACACTCACAGTAAAACCCACCAATCAAATTGTGGCAAACTGAGTTATTAGAACAAACATTGTCTGATCCACATTCATCAATGTCGTAATCACACAATCTTCCAGAAAAACTATCAGAACAAAGGCAAGTAAATCCATCAACGACATCAAGGCAGCTACCATTATTGTGACATGGATACGATAAGCACTCGTTGATGTTTACTTCACAGTGGACACCTTCCCAAAACTGATCACATTCACACTTGAAACTTCCGTAAGTATTTGAACATATTCCATTGTTTTTACACGTTTCATTTTCCTCAGGATTAATTTCACTTTCACCCAATATATCTGAAAAGAAATAAGTTGAACAGATATAAAAAATGACCATTTCCGCAAACTTAGTTGTTAAACTAAACCAATGACATTTGGTTGTCGGTTCTTATATTAAATTCAATATCTCTGTATTTTTTAGACACAAAAATGTTTAGAGCAATGAAAGGATTTTAAAATCAAGTTTGTATAATAATTTACTGACATTGTTTATTTTGCTTCTAATAACCACAAAAAAGAGGTTCACACACGTTTATATGAAAATATTACAGCAAACATTTGAGACAGACTCTTTAATAAGTCAGTTAAAAAAATGTTAGTGGTTTTTATGTTAAATAAGGGGACTTGAAAGTTGATCACAACCATTTTTGAAAAAGATTTAAACTGAGTTAAATGTTTAGATGGCAAACATTACCACATTATTTTCAGCTTTATCATAATTAAATGTACTTTATAATACTAATGATTCCACTACCCTAAAAATCATTACCTATATAGTTTGTACAGTTTCCACTGTATGTACAGGTTTCATTATTATTTATCCATTCTTCTGATTCTTCTAAAAAAAAATGTAAAATAATCTTTGTATAAAGTACAACATTTTTGATTAGCAATCTAAAAGAAAAATATGGATATTTTCATTTATATTTTATACTAACCTTGAACATCAAATGAACCACACTCATTGATATCTTGAGTACAAGTTAAACCTTATAAATAAATGAGCCAATTTAAGAATATTTATATTTTTACATTTCAATAAAGACAGCATGATATGAGTATGGTAGCAAGGGATGGATTCAGGAATGAAGAAAAAATATATACACAACCTTTTAGGAGAAAATTTAGAACTTTTATTAGATTTCTTTCCCCTCTACATCCATTAGTAGCATTTTTATCACAATAAAAAACGCTAATTTTTTGATAAAACGCTTCTCGGCCCTAATTTTATTACTATGCTTACTATTTCATTATGGAAGCCTGGCAAGGAAACCTATAAAAAAATATTTTAAATAGGTGGCATGGGAAAAAAAATTATAAAATAAAAAAAAAACATTTTTAATCATAACAATCTCATCCCCCCTGAACATGTTTGATAAATACAGAAATCTTTTAAAGTATTAAAAAGTAGTACTAGCATGCAACAAAAATCTTCATCATGGAAGGGTAAGTCACTAATGACAGATGCAGCTATTCACTCTCAGTTTTTGTGGGACCTTAACAATGTCTAGTCTTTTGTTTTTATTTTTTTTTTACCTTGCCCCAAAAGAATGTATGTCTCTGACTTGTATAAAAGATTACCAACAAAGTTTAAGTTGTGCTATGGAGTTGCCAGATTATTAGCAAGATTCAGGTTGTTGGTTTGAATTGCACTACCATAATTTACCCATGTCACTCATGGCGACTGAAGCTAAGCTCAGTCTTTCTAAATTGGTTGTCTGTGGAGTTGATGCACCAAGTGATCAGTGAAACAGTTCATGATATACAATTAAATATTAAAACTTACAGCATTTATGTGATTTTCACTTCAATACTGGAGTTATTTTTTAAAGCTATGTTCTTGATGTCATTGTGTTTTTTGATTTCGAAAAATAATTTTACAGCCAATGCTTAAAAGGTTATGTTTTGTATCTCTTCCCTGGAACAAAATGTGTAAGTATATTTTAAGCCCGCTAGCCAATAGGCTATATAGCATTCTCCAACAGATGAGAGACATGGCAGGGACTAAGTCTCGGCTCGGAAAGAGTTCAAAAAGTTGAGACTGTTTTAAACAGTATTATGGACCCCACAGTAAATAATTGTTTTAGCACCCATACAACGAAAATTTAAAAAAATTAAACATAAATAAATAAGAGCAGGGCTGAGTCTTGCGTTTCACTTCTTCAAAAAGACTGAGCCACTGGCTTAGGCTATTACAGCGGTTCACAAAACCACTAGGAAATCTTGTCAGTTTTCACAACTCACCTGTAAAAACAAACAAAAAAAAAAAACTGATAAAAAGAATAAAAAAAGCTAAAAATAGTTGTATGTATATTCTCAATAAAGAAATTAGTAAAATTTTAGTCAACCTTATTCAGTTCGTGAGTCACCAATGAGTGGCTAAGTTTTGAATGTAAAAGAGGAATAACTTAACTGTCTTATGGGTTGGTGGTGGTGGGGGTGGGCAAAAAGATGTAAGATAAAAGGTAAATGTTATCAGACCTCATAAAAAGGTAAGCCGAGTTAAGTTATTACAAGCAAATGAACTAGCTGGGACATTTGATTACAAACATAATACAACATAATAAAATAAAATAGATTTAAATGATTAAATTTGTCAAGTATTATAGAATTCAACAGCCATTTTTCATTTCAGTTTAAACCAGTAGTGCAGTCTACTTGATACACTGTTATGCGTCTTATACCCACTAGAAAAGCTTGTGAATTTCCATATAACTACTTTATACATAACAATGGTGACAATATGTCCATAAGCAGTGTGTGTTTTTATTAATTTTACTTAAAAGGATCATTTCAAACTATTCTCATTGCCACCATTTTCTCCTTTTTCCAACTGTTTCATCAGCTCTATGATCTGCCTTCAGTCACCCCTTTATGAGTGGGGATGAAGATTAAACACACTAGAGTGGCTGCAGCTAGAGGATTCTCACCGTTAATGACAATAAACCCAAGCCTGAAAACCATAAACCTCTGTTCACTTACAGTGTGAGAGAGTGTTTGGCTTAATCAATATATATATATATATATATATATATATATATATATATGTACAGATAAAAGTTCTTCTCTGTTGTTATTAAATATAAGTAGTCTCATAATGACCAGTTCAAATAATTTTGTCTTTAAGCCCAGTCTTCCAAAGTTGCCAGGTGTTAATAGCAAAAACTGCCAAAAACACAGAAATACACCAAAACTCCGCTATATTAGTAAAAGTGAAGAAAAATTTCAAAATTTACTTCTATTTTTAAATATTAGTTTTTTTTTTTTGTATTTACGTAATAATTATGTTGAAACAGACAATTACCCGCTAGTAAATAAAAAATGTTCATACCAAAAACAAACGTAAAATCCACCAGTGACCCATTAGCCCATTACAAAATATAGACTACAGCCTATTTTAAACTGCCAAGAACTAAAGGGCCGTTCACATATTGTATAATGTTGTATAACAAATTCCAGGATCCTCCCACCCCCTCTCGCTACTCATATAACACGGGGAAACCCTAACCTCCTAATTAATGTAGATTTTCCGATAGCCAAAATAGGTACAAAAAAAAAGGAAAACATGATAATATAATGCGTTAATTATGATTTATGTTACGCAGTGGCTACGGTCCATAGATAATATTGCTCCACACCCTAACCCTATTCCTATCCCTAACCCTGACAAAAAATAAATGTATATATGCCATGTTCCTTATACCCTAATATAATGGTATTGACTGGTGCCGGAGCCACTGCGTTTATGTTATGACCATGGTTGTTACCTGTAAAACCTTCAAGACATTGACAGGTGAATCCATACAACTGATCTTGGCAAGTGGCACCATTGTGACAAGGGCTGCTGTCACATTCGTCTGTCTCAGTGTCACATATTTTACCTGTGTAGCCTTTTAATAATTAAAGCAAAAAGAATTTTACAATCTTAAGTTTTGTACCTTATAATAACCTGAGCCTTATTTAATTCTCGAACGTTTTTCATTATACAGTAGACAGCAGTTTAAAAAAAAAGCTTTTCGCAAAATATTGTTTTGTTTTTTGACAACTGAATTTCCAATAATAAAAATTTCATTTAAATTTATTCATTTTTTTAAAAATAAATTAGAGTAATTTTGTCAAGTTGGTGCGTTAATTTTTCTTATTTCAATTCGTTAAAAAAATCGTTAAAGAAAGATAAAGAAACTCTACGAAAATTATTATATTACCGACATCGCAGTGACACAAGTATGATCCATGAATGTTATTACAAGTCCCATTAGCACAAGAGCTCTCATTGAAGGCTGAGCACTCGTCTATGTCTTCTTCACAGAATCTGCCGGTGTAACCGTTGGGGCAAGTGCACTGAAAATATCTGTGCATGTCCAGGCAGGTCCCACCGTTGAAACAGACGATGTCATGACAGTCGTCCTGGCTCACATTGCATTCCTCCCCAGCCCATCCTGACAAGCAAACAGTAGTGTAAATTATAATGCTGTAAAATAGTGCTATGTTTCAATCTACCACTAATGGTATACCAGGAACCTGTTGTGTCTGTCTAGTGTCCACCCCGGCCTATCCAAAATAAAAAAAAAACGGAAAATACTTATGTGATAGAGACTCAAACAAGCAGCTAATAAATGATGACGAAGGAACAGAAAATACATTATTGACTGACAAACAAACAAGCATACGATACAATGTTATTTTTCAGTATTTATAGTCCTTATGGTCAGTTACATGACAAACATTAGTGATGCCCGGGGGAGGGGGTATCAAAAAAAAAACGCCGCTCCATTCCTGAGGGTCAAAAATATTTTTTTTATAATATATATTAGATGGGTGGTATGTGTGTTACCCCTTCTAAATGTCAATGTAAGTGTCGCCTTGGAAGGATGCCCCCTCCTCCTCTCTATATTTACGCCACTGGTTAGGG
Source organism: Bulinus truncatus (assembly GCA_021962125.1). NCBI lineage: Eukaryota > Metazoa > Mollusca > Gastropoda > Planorbidae > Bulinus > Bulinus truncatus. Next base: position 55,731 of record JAGDYQ010000027.1, on the reverse strand, counting down.
CTCATAATAATGTAACATCCAACATTTGAACTAGTTAAATATATGACATCCAACATTCTATCTAGTTAAATATATGACATCCAACATTCGAACTAGCTAAATATATGACATCCAGCATTCTACCTAGTTAAATATATGACATCCAACATTCTATCTAGTTAATTATATGACATCTAACATTCTATCTAGTTACATAATGTAACATCCAACATTCTATCTAGCTACATAATGTAACATCCAACATTCGAACTAGTTAAATATATGACATCCAACATTCTATCTAGTTAAATATATGACATCCAACATTCTATCTAGTTAAATATATGACATCCAACATTCTATCTAGTCACATAATGTAACACCCAGAATTCGAACTAGTTAAATATATGACATCCAACATTCTGTCTAGTTAAATATATGACATCCAACATTATATCTAGTTACATAATGTAACATCCAGCATTCTATCTAGCTACATAATGTAACTTCCAAACACATCTAGCCACATAACGATACTAGTAACATTATAATTTACTAACTTACATGGCGTAGCACCCACAAAACCGTACACCTATCTGTATGAAACAACCAGTCACCTAATGAACCATTCAACTAGCAATCATATATACACATAGCCACTTAATAATTCATAATGCCCTACATACCTTCCAAGCAAATCTTGGAGCCTGTTCTGTTGTCACAGAGGTAATATCCGTCTAAAGAGTCATTTCGAGGCAGGCAAAATGTGTTGCAGTCTGCGTTGTAGTAGTGTGCTTTACACACAACTTTCACCTCTATAGAAAGTCCTCTAAAAATATAGTTTTAATAAATTATTTAAAAGTTTATATAGCACGTTTACATATATAGAACATCTGGAAATCGATCAGATCACGTGATCATTGGTCAGATCAGCTGATCGCAACAGAAGTTGGCAAAGCTATTCGACCAAAACTTTAATACCCACTTTTGCCTGAAACAAAAAAAATGGACCATCTTTATACATTGGTCATTCACCTAACGTAACAACCAACTGGCCACTTTAGTAATCCTATTACAAATGTATGATAACTAATTAAATTTAAATAAATAACTTTTATTAAAATGCAGTAAAAAGTAAAAATTATAATAATTAATTGAATCGGGCAAATATTGAAATAAATTTTCATTTTACTAAAAGTATAATCTGGGTGCTCATTATATGCAGGCCACATATAAACTAATATAAAGAAATATTTAGTTCAGCATATATATCACCCACGCTTTAAATGCATACTTTAGAAAGAAGTAAACGTTCTATTGTTTGTCACACACGTTAACCCTGTTGGCCAGTTTATATTATATAGACTAAAAAAAAAAAAGCTTCACTATTACGTGTCACTATTACGTGCAATTGTGCAACAGTGCTCCATTGAAGAACAAACCAATGCCGGGGATGAAATAAAATTTTAATAAATGTCTATGATTTCATCCCCGGCTGGGATATGTTAGCTAAAGCAGAGCCGGGGGTGACAGGTCTCAGTGCCGGGGATATCCCCGACGGTAAATCGAGCCCTAGTGTGCAAGTATTTCGACATCACGAGTAAATTAACTTCGTAATTCTAAAAAGATGACGTTAAAAATCCATTCCTTCTTTTCTCCGCTGCCCCCGCCCCATTCTTCCCCTCACTAGCGGGTCTAATAAAAAAGGATTCTCTAACCGCCCCCACATAGTGCGTGGAAATATATTATATTTTTAAAAATAATCTACTAAAAAAAAAACATATACATCATATAAAAAAAAAACAACAAACACAAAATGAGGCGGCCCAATCCCTAATATTTAAATAGTTGGAATCTAAGTTATATTCAGAATAGCAGTAATAACTGAGTCTGTGACAGCGTTAATTAACTTTTAAGACAGTAATAGCTACCCGCCAGAACACCAAATATAGACTGGGACCGTACTTGTGCTGACGTTCTGACGAACAGTCTGATAACAATAAGCCACAGAATCAGATGGCGTCATTTCATCATAATCTACGACTGACGACTCAAGGATAAATTCTCCCTGCATTAAGAAAGAGGACATCTATAAAAAATGTGTAAATATGTAGAGCGCTACACTGCTACACATTTTCTATTATGTTACAGCTGTGTTAAGTATTTTTTTATACTTTATTTTCAAACATCTTTTTAGGAAACTTAATCATTATTACTTGTAGGATATCTAAATAAAGACTGTTTGTTGTATTTCACTTTATATATATATATATATATATATATATATATATATATATATATATATACATATATATATATATATATATTAATAATACATGTACTTCTTTGGAAATATATTATTCAAGTAATTGAGCATTGAATATGAAGTTTCATTATTTTATGATCCATAAGAATGTAGTCAGGGTCAGAATGTAGTCAGAATGTAATCATAATGTAGTCAGAATGTAATCAGAATGTAGTCAGAATGTAATCAGAATGTAGTCAGAATGTAGCCAAAAGTAGTCAGAATGTAATCAAAATGTAGTCAGAATGTAGTCAGAATGTTATCAAAATGTAGTCTATAATGTAGTCAGAATGTAGTCAGAATGTAATCAGAATGTAGTCAGAATGTAGTCAAAATGTAATCAGAATGTAGTCAGAATGATAATGAAGAGGTACAGTGTACACTAAACATCATGTCGGTAATGTAGTATGTTTAATAATAATAAAACGGTTTTTATAGCTGACAGCAGAACCGTTCTTGGGTGTTTGGCAGACACAATATATTATTAGGGGTCCTCATCAAAAGAGCCTGATGGGGGGGGGGGTCTTGTTAGCATAGAGACCACCAAGGCTGATTGCGTTAGCAGTTTCCCCGCCAAAGGTGAAGCTGGAGGTCATTGCGTGGATGTGCAAGTGCAGGTGGCGAACACCACTATTTCATAATCCCTCGTATCAATGCAGGGGTGAAAGACCAGAATAAAAATGTGTAGGCGTTGTACATAAGCAGCCCCGTAGCCAAGGGGGGACACTGGAGGGGGGCCGTGCCCCCCCCCCCCGCTATGTGTTGCGTGCCCCCCCCGCTTAAAAAAGAAAAAGAGGAAAAAATAAAGAAAAAGTAAAGGTGCCCCCTTGCTGGTTATTGGTGCCTCCCCGCTTACTTTGACCTGGCTACGGGCCAGTACATATGTCGTGATTTTATCTTTCATCCCGGGGGTAGGGGTGTGACATCGGGGGTGGGGGTCGGGGAGTGTAGTAGAGTTCTAACAATATGTATTACTATATCTAATATGATTTAATAAAGAAAAAAGCAGTCAAGACACTCACGGGCCATGATTTCATCGTCACCGTGGTTGGGTTGGGGTGGTAGCCCACGTACGAACCAAAGTAAACGGTATCTCTGTTCATGTAGGTCCCAGTGTACCAGTACTGAAGTGCATTTCTGTAAGAAGAAATATGAGTAGCAATAAGCCAGACCAGTGGGTCTCAAACGGTGAGCTGTGAACGAATTTTTAGGTACGTCGCGAAAAAAAATATTACACACAAGAAGTTCATAGGCGTGCGCAGAAAACGCTCTGGGCTCCAACATGGGAAGGACCCCACCCCCCTCCCCGAAGCAAACTAATTTGTATATTTTTTATTTATATTAATTTCACCTCTCATTCTTTTGTAAAAGGAGCCCCCCACAAGTTTATTCGTCTTCCTCGGGGTCTCAACCGACCCTAACCCGCATCGGGTGAGGTTATTTTATTTCTGGCATGGGAAACAATTTGTGAGGCTATAGTGATGGAAAACAAAACAAGCAATTAAGCCTGTTCCATTCTGGACACAGGACGTGTTAGAGCATTTTCGTATTATGTATCAGTACGTATGCTATCTTTCAGTAAATATTTGTAAATTTTGTAAATGTTTATAAATTCAATTGTGTAATGCATATATCTGAAAAAAGATATTAAAAAGACGTTTTCTGATATTTGAAAACAAAATTATTTTCTCTTAAATCTAACTACAAGTGGTTTGTGGTTACTGAAATAGGACTCATAATTGAAAACATTCGAAATTATAGTCATTTAATCGTCCGAAAACTCCGTCAATTGTTGCATAGCTCTGATACTTTCAATTAAACTCAGAACACAAGCTTACTATTTCATTTGATGAGTTTCTTAATAAATCTTGGTGAAACTACGTGCTGCAGTGTTTCGCACCAAATGAATGGGTTATTGAACGTACAAGGTGTATATATAATATATAAGCCCCTTAGGAGCCCTGAAGCCCGGCCCTCAGAGGTCCTGTCGCGAAATGAACTTTTGATGTACACATGGCAGGCCAAGACCTACAAAATGATATACACATCATGGGTCTAGGACTTATAGTTGCTGAGAATGGGCGCTCCTTTATTAATATAGCTTATATAGTAAAAAACGGTACTAAGCCCCCTTTTACGGCCCTCAGAGGTCAGATCGCGAAATCGAAAAAAGCCATTTCTTGGCAGGCCAAGACCTACAAAATGATATATACATTATGGGTCTAGGACTTATGGTTGTTGAGATCTAGGGTGATGACAGACAGACAAAACGGGGACAATAGTGTTAAGTTAAATGAACAGTCACATAATTACTGCATTGGGGAGGGGGGACTGTTACACTGCTGTAAAGTTATTGGGAGTTAGAAACGGCCATGGGTCACACAAAAAAAGTGGAAAGTATCTGAGATGAGGCGAGATGAGGCGAGATCAATTACGGTCTGTACAGCCTAAGGATAAACGATGAATACAACTTGAAGAATATTCACGTACGAAAGAAAAGCTTTAGTGTGTGTAATGATGAATTACAAATCCTTCATACGTTGTGACTGTATAAAGGGATAATACTTAAAATGTACACGGTGCGGCAGCAGCCCCCCCCCCTCTGCGTTTTGTCTGGCCCCCTCTGCTTATTTGTTCTACTTAGTAAAAGGTATCACCTGCCCCCCTGCTATTGCCTGGCCCCTGCTGTAGAATGCCTGCCCCCCTGCTGTAGAATGCCTGGCCCCTGCTGTAGAATGCTGGCCCCCTGCTGTAGAATGCCTGGCCCCCTGCTGTAGAATGCCTGGCCCCCTGCTGTAGAATGCCTGGCCCCTGCTGTAGATTGCCTGGCCCCTGCTGTAGAATGCCTGGCCCCCTGCTGTAGAATTTTCACGCTACGGGGCTGGGCGGCAGACAGTCTAACGCTGCTGCATGCGATTATATTATTATTAATTACATCTCATTAAAATCAAATGCAATTGCATTGATTTTTTTTTAATACAAACAGCCTTGCATTAGGAGAAGGTGAGTAGTTCACTAACCTAGCCTTGCAGTAGGAGAAGGTGAGTAGTTCACTTACCTAGTCTTGCAGTAGGAGAAGGTGAGTAGTTCACTTACCCTTTCGAATCTCGAATATAGAAGGTAAAGCGCATGTCACAGTCTGACCAACACAGGAAGTCGCAACAATCACCTCCGCCCTTGCTAAAGTAAACCAGCTTCACTGTCAGCTCTACGTCACAAACTGAGACCTGAACCTTGGAAAGTTTAAAATTGATTCTATCTATCTATCTATCTATCTATCTATCTATCTATCTATCTATCTATCTATCTATCTATCTATCTATCTATCTATCTATCTATCTATCTATCTATCTATCTATCTATCTATCTATCTATCTATCTATCTATCTATCTATCTATCTATCTATATCTTTGAACTCTGCCAGAGACACAATCTGACTACATGTCTATATATAAACAACCAATTCTATACTGTTTTAAAAAAGCTAATAGTAAAGATACACCATTCCATTTAGAAAAAAAATTGCAGTAGCCTGTATTATTAGTTATTTAAAAAAAATAATTATATTCTATGACAGATTATTAGCGTCTCAGACAACAAATTTATACCATCACTATACCATCACTAAACCATCACTCTACCATCTCTATAGTTTACTACAACCTTTTTTTTTTAACAGTTAGGCCACATTTTTAAGAGATTATACGTAATTAAAACCAATGTACCAAAATAATGCATTGACGTTTTATTTCTGTCGATATTAAACTAAAAGGTATTTAAATGTAAAGACAAAATAAATATTCTTACCCCACATAAGAACACTATAATAAAAGCAACGTATGTAAATGAATTCATCCTTGGACACAAGTAGATAACTTGTTATATTTGCATGATGTGCTGAGCAGTTATCGTACCTACTGACAGCCGAGGATGTAAGTATCTCACGTTCTAGTATATCTACATTGGATGATGTGGTCTGTCGTGTACTCTAAAGCTTGAATAGCCAGAGGCGGAATCCCGACATACTAGGTAGTAAAGTAGGTCACTTACTAAACACTTGCACAATCTTTAGAGGTAATAATAAAAAACATGGCTAGGCTTTATTAGTTTGATCTAATTGTAACAATGCTTTTATGTTCACATGGTGCTGATACTGAGGTTAGACATGGAGTTAGCGGGAAAGCTTTGAGTGGATTGGAACCCATATCTTCATCGGGCATTTCTAGCTTACAATCTCACACGATGACCTGGTGAAAGTTTACAAGTCCTCACATCTTTTAATGGGTACCTGACGTAAATTGGGGAAGTCGGCCGGACGTTGTGCTAGCCTTGATAACGTAAACAAATGAATTCCACACTTCATCTGCCCTCGGGAGTTCTTATGGGACATTAACTTTTTTTTTAATTTCTATTTTATTTTTACATCTTCTTCTTCCTTTGGCTCTACAGCCCATTTAGCGCCCTGGCCTGCCATACTATTCTTCTCCACTTTTCCCGATCCACGGTCTTCTTCTTCTTACTCCACTCTCTCACTCCTATGGCTTTAAGGTCTTTCTCCACTTCCTCCAACCATCTGCTTCTTGGTCTGCCTTTAGGCCTTTTCTCATTGGATGTTGCCTTATATATTGTGGAGAGGCCGAACTCCGATTGGGCGCCTCCCCGGGTGGCGGATAGGGGAATGCTCGCCAGATATGCTGAGTGCCGATAGAATAAAATTATCGGGGTGGACCAAAGCAGGCTCGGACAACTACTGCCTTGTAGTTAGTGGAGGGATCCACAAAGGCTAAGGGACCTAACCTTAAACAAAGGGCAGCTACCCACAAGGCTGTGACGGGGCAACACCCTAATTGTTGTGCGCAGGGCTAACTACCCAGTCATGTAAAAAAAAAAAAGCAAGATACAAAAGCCAACAACTATTTTTACATGTATCTGCTTCAAAAGTTGTGTTTCGACTTTCAGACACAATCAACCCAGGGCCCATTCAAATGTTCCGTTGCCATGGGGGCCCAGGGGGGCCCACAAACGATAGAACGGCTCTGGAATTAACAAAGATGAAAAGAATTTCCCCATAAAACTGTGAACCAGGAAGAAAGTATCATTTTTTTTTACACCGGAAAAACATCAGAACAGCGCAGCGTCACAATGAATGGGTTATACCACAAATGATGAGATAGGTGGATAGTAGTATTTCCTGCACTTATATCGCAATAAATTATCCGTTCTACTTTTTTTTTCAGAAATATATATATATATATATATATATATATATATATATATATATATATATATATATATATATACATGTACAACAATTTATCAATCACAAATCTTGCTAGAATGACGTCATCAAGAGACTGAAACAATAGCTCCGCAGTGGAACAAAAAATAAACATATAGAACACGTGGTGAAGTAGTTGGCCTATTTTTCTCTGAAATGTTGTTTTCCAATACAAACCCAGTTTATCGGTTACTTTGTAAAGTATGTGTGTTTCATCATCATACCCGTAACCCGTGCGGCCGTTGGGGGTAGCGCATGACCACCCCAACAGACATATTCCGCCATAGTTGCCTACACTGCGCGGCTGTCTTTAGTTCGTTCATTGGTTGTGAAGTCCCTATAAGAATGAGATGAAATCTATTAGATCCTATAAACCACTAATGGGACGGTGCCATTCTTTCATCCCCACCATAGCCGATAGTGCAATGGCCATGGAGGCACCACAGGAACTTAAGCCATGACCTGTAAAATGTCCTAGGTCCTCACCGGAGATCGAACCAGGTAGCCCTATCCCTTCTTTAATATTGTCAAAAAAAAAAAAACGTTTCTGCTGGCACCCTCTGCGACGGTCTCCTTTTACACTCCTTTTGGAGAAAAGTTTTTGGCAGGCTTATATTATCACGCCTTGACACATGTCCGTAACATGTCAACTTACGTCACCTGATTGTTGCCATAAACGTTTCCCGAGGGCCCGCGATTGAGGATATTTTTTTTGCCCCAGACATACTCATTGGTCTTGGGTTTTAGGTAGGAGATTCAAAGGATTTTGTTTAGTTTGATACTAATGTGATATTTGGTCTGACGACCTTAGTTAAAACAAAGCACGGCTAAAGAGAAAACAATGAAATGATGGGAATCCATGACCGTAAACTTTTGACAGAGGGGACAAACATAGCTAGCAGCAGGTCTGTAGCAGCGATTATCTAGCAACTGGTCTGTAGCAGCTGGTCTGTAGCAGCTGGTCTGTAGCAGCGATTATGTAGCAACTGGTCTGTAGCAGCTGGTCTGTAGCAGCGGGTCTGCCCTTATTTTCTATTGATCACCGCATTAAAAAGAAAACAATTCACATGGATCTCAAGGAAAACACCTAAACCCACCCACAACCCATAGACACACGCGTACACACACACATACATACGACTGATACACAAACTAGTAAACAACCTACTTTAATTGTAATGATTGATTGTATTTTATGAACTACTGTTGAATGCAATCAGAGAAATTTAACACAAATATATGAATGTGTTTCAATATTTTTTCATCCAACATATTAGAAGAAAAATAAAGGAAAAAAAAAGAAAAAAAATTATCAGTTTAAATATAATAGAATCATGAAGACAAACTTATTGTTGCCAACTCAGTATCAGCTAACATTCTGAGCGAGGAATGCCTTTACTTTGTTTCCAACATCACGCAACTTTGTTCTAACAGTCAATTGACATTATTCTATAAACTACCTAGTTTTATTGCATAAATTACCTAGTTTTGTTCTATAAACTACCTAGTTTAATTGCATAAATTACATAGTTTTGTTCTATAAACTACCTAGTTTTATTGCATAAATTACCTAATTTTGTTCTATCAACTACCAAGTTTTATTGCATAAATTACCTAGTTTTGTTCTAAAACTACCTAGCTTTGTTCTAAAAACTACCTAGTTTGGTTCTATAAACTACCTAGTTTTGTTATATAAACTACATAGTAATATTCTATATGTCCTACAGGCTTATTATATTCTGCAATTAATATATCTTTCTGTAAGTCACAGAAATGTATTTAAACTCACATTCCTATTTGAATTATCTATTATAAAGATTTTGTATACATGAACACCACTTGAACAAGTAATGACTGGTTTTTTGTCTAACTAACGCTAGCAATCTATTTTTGAATCTTAAATTTATCTTCCAAGTTAATCTTTCTACTAAATGATAAGTTATGGAGCACCTGTTCATCTTCCTATGACAGGATCATTTTAACATCATAATACACCCCCTCACCCCCCCCCCCCCAATCCCGGGCGGGGGGGGGGTGAGTGAAGCCATGTACCTGGGTAAACCAACCGATGCAAAATAAAATAATACTCTGTAGGACCTGCACTCAAATGGCCAATTTTTAAGATGCGTTAAGATGGCTCTGCATGAGATTTATGGTCCTTTATAATTTAAAAAAAAAAAAATTAAACAGGGTTGGTTTTCGTCTAAATCTGTTGTATTGACAATGAAGGCAGCAGGTGGGGCTGCAGCAGAACGTCAGGGTACGGCGGCTCGTCTATGTACGGCAGATGTTTGTACTTCCTGTCCACGTCCGACAACCTCTTCTTGCATCGCGAGTGAGAGTTGCGTTTCTTGTACAGGCTCTTCTCGTCCACGCTCACCGGCCTCTGTCGGGGTTTCCCGGATCTCTTCCTGCGCTGCGTGTCGACGTAGAGAGGGGCATCGGCCCCGGCGACCATGACCCCTCCGTCAGAGGTCGACGCTGCCAGGGCGTGAGCGTCACCTGGCCTGCAGGCGCTGCAAGGTGGACACTTGTAGACCGGTTGGTTGTGGTAAGTAACGGCCGGAAGTGGAGGAAGAGGATCTTGTTTTCCGGTTGATGACGTCAGTTTTGATCTAACAGAGTTATGGCCCCTAGAACCCTGAAAAACAAATTGGGGGGGGGGGGGTTCATTAATTTATTTTAATAAGAAAACAATCCGTTTCGAAAAGTAAACATTTTGAAATAGAGGGGGAAAAATATAACAACTGTTATAATTACTTATGGTAGTGTATTATTATCATTACTGTATTACTGTTAACCGTGTAGCAGCTAGCATGGTCACCGGCATTGGTAAACCCAAGATTGTATGCGTGGGCTACTTACTAATACTAATTAGCCATACATATTTCATAAAAGTTTAGGGTGTGTGCCATCTAATGGCCATCTTCACCAAAGTAGGACTTCTAGGGGTATAAACTCCCCAGCTACTAAGTAATTGCAGATTACTGTTACATACGGGGCTTAAAATTTGTCGAGACCTTCTAGCGGCGGGGCCCTGTCCTAGAATCCACAAAACACTGGATTGCCCGAGGGGAGGGGTGCTATACTGGTGCTCTTGTAAAGGTCCCATTTTCAATTATAAAAAATGCTCTTGTTTTTCTGCTCACTGTAACTTAGATATATTTAGCATCAATTTTTGTTGTCTTAAGACTCACCCTATTAGAGTTTACATCCCGTCCTTGTTCACTGTTTGACCTTTGGTGGGATCTTTCTAAAGCTGGATGACATTAAAAGAATGAAATAGTTTAATATTATTAGAGAAGTTGCATCTTTCTTACTCTATTTGTTTTACACAATGAGAAAATGAAATATACATTGTTAACATTGTTCTATGAATCGTTAAAATTGTATTCACACTTGTTAACTTTGTTGTATACAAAGTCAAATTTAAAATGATACTTTTGTCAATCTGTTTTTTTTAAATATTTAAATGTGGTCTTTTCGTTCCAGATTTAAACAAAAAAGCAGATCGCTCATAATAGATTCTACATCACTACCCTCCTCTGCATTACATACATCATGCTCAGAAAAACAGAAGATAATACATGAAGATGAAAGAAGAAGAGATTAAAATGTTCTTTTTTTACCAGAGGCGGCGCTGATTGGTTGTGACGCGGTGGTGGATCGCCCGTCTCCACTGTCCGGTCTGGTGGGCAGTAGGTCAACCTGAACGGGCGATAAAGACGTCAGAGAAAGTAAAAAGTTACAGCCAATTAACTTTACTTAGATTGCTCACATACGAATATTTTTGTTTCGATGTTTCTTTTTCTATTTGTCAAATTTAAAGCGAATCAACTAATTCAACAAAAAATAAATTCAGCTAAAAAAAAAGAAGTAAAGTTTCCTACTGGCTCATCTGGTCAGATTAAGTGTAGAAATAATCTGTTAACATTAACCTCGGCGTATGAAGGGATTGTGTGGTTAACACAAAGCCCAGCCGTCTTTAATCTCCTCCCCCCCCCAACTTTAAGTCAGGTAACCATTTAAAGATGGGTGGACTTGGGGGACATTCACCAGGACCTGAAAAAATCCCAAAGGATCTCACTGAGATTCGTACCCGGGACCCTCCGGTCGACAGTCTAGCGCTCTACAGATGAATGTCCCCTACTTTCACCTTTAAATAAAAGTTGCGCATGAAGGGGGTGGGGGAATGGGGTGGGGGGGTAAACAAACCAGTTAGACCAGAGTATTTCCTAGGTATTCTGGGGCCTTAGTCAAGGGCCCTTGTCAATAGTATCTGTTGGTGCCCTTTTTAGTCTAATATTTCATTGGAATTACGGTAATATTTGAATGGGCCCCCCCCCTATTGCAATGGAGGCTGTATGTTATCGCCTAGTGTGTCTATCCATAAAAAACGTTTCTGTTTACTAATAAGCTCAGATTTTGGCCTTAAATTGATTGGATTGAGCCAATAATCACTCAAGGAAGGAACGATAACATCTCCCCAGGTCATTGCTGGCCGATTACATTATTGTCGTTTTTTTTAGATTTTTGATGAAAAAAAAACATTTTAGTGCGACCGTTAATGTGACAGATACACGTGACAGATACACGTGACAGATACACGTGACAGATACACGTGATAGGTACACTTATATATCAGTCAATATTTAACTGTCTCAATGTGTTGGGCGATTTAATAATATTAGTGATAATCTATCGATTTTGTGATAAACAAATTTACCCTGGTGACTGTGTTGTGCTGGATCTCTTGCATTTCGTCCACAGTGGCGTAGTGCGGGCTGTTGGTGGCGACCGTTTCCATAGTAACCGTCCCTGTCTAGATATACATTAAAAAATAAAAATAAAAAAAAACCCATTGATATCGCATTTTTTTTAAAAGAGAGAAATCAAAGTTCAGGGTAATGTGGCATTTTTTAAGGGATGCACACCATAATTGATTGCCACAATAAAAAAAATGGTTTCTTGACCTAATTTTTATCGGTGGTTTTTAAAAAAAAAAAGTAATAGATATCAGATATTTCTGACATTATTCAGGCCCTGAATCACGTTTACATTGAACGCAGGGGAAATAAATTGACAAAGGACTCACGGCAATGATGTTGATGTGATTCTCCACCATCTCCTGCGCACCTCTGGTGGACGCCTCTGAATACAGCTGGTTCCTGAAGGACAGTGTCTGCCTCGACCTGGACAGTTGATATTTCTCCCTGTACTGTCGATAGAGTCTTCAAGAAAAACATTAAAATATATTAATGTTCTCCTTTTTAAAAAAAATTTAATATAAATACAATCCTAGCGTTAGAATAGATTTAATATTATTTTTTAAATATGGTCATCAGACATCTTATATGTCATAGGACACATCATACATCCTCTAGGCTATAGGACACATCATACATCTTATTTGTCATAGGACACACATCATACATCATATATGTCATATGGACACACATCATTCACCAGCGATCATTCATCATACACCGTGCTCATAGTGAAGTCTGTCAATGACATGTTCCAGCACGAGTCTTGCAATGAGATGTCACGTGGGGCAAGGTATCAGAAAAAACAGACAGTAAGACAGACAACAGGACAGACAGAATAATAAACATAATGTGAGTATTCTAGAGAAAGTGAGTGAGTGAGACGAAAGAGAAGATGTTAAAAAGTAAAGAGATGAAAACTGTGAAAAGAGCGATGGATTGAGAGAGAGAGAGAGAGAGAGAGAGAGAGAGAGAGAGAGAGAGAGAGAGAGAGAGAGAGAGAAATATGGATAAACGCAAAAGGGGTGGATAGAGAGAGGGATGGATAGAGAGAGATGGGTAGAGAGAGATACGAAACAAATTGATGGATAGAGAGTGAGAGCGAGAAAGAGACAGAGAGGGAGAGAGGGGCGATAAAAAAGAAATAAAAACACCATTACTACTTCCAAAGCTAACCTCGTATAAAGTGTGAAATATTATTACAGCTTGATTAAAGCCGGATACCAGGCTTATTAAAAGAAAGTTCAGCCTGTAAAATTACCGGTAAAAGAAAAAAAGGACAAACTAAAGTTCGTGGTATTTCTAATACTGTGTCACACCTGCGACATTTGATTATTGTCAGGGCCACTAGACCAATCAACAGAAATGCGCAGGCTGCTATTAAAGCCGGATACCAGTTGTCCACCTCTGAGTTCTGAAACAAAGATATTTGCACTTTATTTGAAACGGTTACAATAGTCTCGATATTTGGTTGTTTTTTTTTTTATTTGGGCTGTACACCAGTGATTCTCAAATGTTTATTCATCGCGATCCACCATTATTATCATTACAAGTCCCTGATATCTTTATCTCAGTTATTGAGGTACACCTTCTCTCATCGCCACCATAGCTTATGGTGCAATAGCCATGGAGGCACCACAAGAGACATACGTAGTTGACTGGGAATCGCATGGGGTCAAACCACTAGCCCACAGTAATGCAAGTCGTTCTGTGGGATGAAGATTCTACCCGCTATCAAAGCACCACTCAGCCTTTACTCTCTCTCTCTCTCTCTCTCTCTCTCTCTCTCTCTCTCTCTCTCTCTCTCTCTCCCACTCTCTGAACTCTCTCAGTAAATCTAAGATCTGAGATTTAGCCAGTGAAGTGAAACTTGAAGTAAATAACGGAATGTGTCTCTCATGGACCTACCACTGTGCTATCGTAATTTAAATAGGTCAAAAATAAATAGCTGCTGATAGTCAAATGTTATTTTCATAGTTATTTAAAAAAAAAACACCAGTTCAACAGTATCAGCGACTACAAATATTTACGTTTTAATTAAACTGATTATAAATTACTTTTTTTAAAGTTCTATATAGGTTAGTGTTTACATACATCAACAAGACGTTTAATGATTACATATAGGGCAGTGTTTAAAACCTTCAACAACACGTTTAAATGACTACATATTGGCCAATGTATAAAACCATCAGCAACATGTTTAAATAATTACCAGAGGGCTATCGTTGAGTGCAAACTGACTGTTCTCCACTGCGTCCAGGTAAACTGGACAGAGCATGTAGTCCTGGAACTTTCCAGCCAACTTGTTTAGAGCGTAGACGATCTCCTGTCTGCTCAGCTGCAACTGGTCAATTCTGACCACTGGGTAGATAGCGGTTACTAGCTTTCTGTATTGATGTTTTTTTTTTAATATAATAAATTTATTACATTTAGAGTTAATATTTTCAATCAATTGAGAAATTATCGCTTTAACTTAATACGCTAATATTGAAGTACAAGGCTTATATATACATTTTTTTTTTACTTTTTATGCATTGAACTATTTCAAGGTAATCTTTATCAGAATAGCGACTTGATATTTAAATTTATAATTTCGCAGCATGAAGAGAACATGGTTTTTATTGACCTCACTGAACTATACAACACATTCGTTAACAATACTCAAGAACTCAACTCTTATGTATAAAATGTTTATCTGTTAGCTTGTCAGTGACTTACTGGGACAATTCGTTTAATGTTTTTTTTTTTTAAAATACTTTTTAATTGCATGAGTATTAAAGAATGTAGGCACTGAAAAAATGAAACCATTCTTACTAAATGTAAATAAAGAATAACAAAATGTTCCGGTGGAATCGTGGCATAACTATTGGATTAATAACACTATACAGTGTATCCACGAATGCTCTTTAAAGGTTTAAAACTCATCAATAACGAGTAAACTGTGAGAAAGGAAGCTAAATGAAGACTAAAGGTTTAGGATTGATTAGTTTTCTTTATGGCCCTCATATTTAAATATATCACACCAGGAAAGTGAATAATCCCCCCCCCCGTAAAATTCTTTTATAAAAAAAAATGACCAGACCGTACAGACTAAGTGGACACGCCTCTTTATTTCAGCATGCCCTCCCCCGTTGCTCACCCGTCCGACGTACGGCCTTTCCGCGACTTGTGACTCACGTTCAACTTCTTGTTCTCATACAGGTGCGTAGCGCTGAGCAGGTCTTTGAGGCCACTGTCCACCTTCCAGGCAATGGACTTGGAGACGTTGCAGGCCAAGTAGAAAGGGATGGACAACTCTGAAAAGTGATTAGAGGCATGACTATATGACGCGTTGGAATGGTAGATGGTCATAGTGGTGTGGTGGAGTTCACGCTTGAGGTCAGTTAGAGCAGCAGCATGCCGGTGATGTGTACAAAACATACTGCTTTATATACCTACAGCACAGCCCCGTAGCGTGAAAATTCTACAGCAGGGACCAGGCATTCTACAGCAGGGGCCAGGCATTCTACAGCAGGGGCCAGGCATTCTACAGCAGGGGCCAGGCAATAGCGGGGGGGGGGGGCAGGTAATACATTTTACTAAGTAGAACAAATAAGCTGAGGGGGGGGGCAGACAAAACTAGAGCCCCCCCCCCCTACGGGCCTGCTACACCATAGTCAATATATCAAGTTACAGTGAGCAAAAAAAATGGTTTCATCAACTAAGAGCCGCTTGAGGCTCTAAGAGCCACATTATAGGCCGCCCCTGGTGCATAGTATTACGGTGCACGACTCCAGGACTGTTTGGCTGCTTTTCATTGAGTTTTGTGAGATTCAACTTTTAAATTGTATTTTTTTTTATTATATAATTTCAGAAGCATCATTTTTTTGTTGTTCACTGTATCTAGTTTAAACTGATGATAGCTGTGATTATGATACATGATCAGAATGCCCACTAGATGACCTCATAATTACTACTGTAATCTTGAAGGATAGGAATTCTCAAGAAATTTTACTTATCTATATTGTTCTACTTTCAGTTTTCACATGGTATAGAGTCAGGCCCGTAGCGTGCGGGGGCCCAGGGGGCCGGGCCCCCTGCATTTTGTCTGGCCCCCTCTGCTTGTTTGCTCTATTTAGTAACATTTATTTCCTGCCCCCCCCCTGCATTTTGTCTGGCCCCCTCTGCTTGTTTGCTCTACTCAGTAACATTTATTTCCTGCCCCCCTGCATTTTGTCTGGCCCCCTCTGCTTGTTTGCTCTACTTAGTAACATTTATTTCCTGCCCCCCCCCCCTGCATTTTGTCTGGCCCCTCTGCTTGTTTGCTCTACTCAGTAACATTTATTTCCTGCCCCCCTGCATTTTGTCTGGCCCCCTCTGCTTGTTTGCTCTACTCAGTAACATTTATTTCCTGCCCCCCTGCATTTTGTCTGGCCCCCTCTGCTTGTTTGCTCTACTCAGTAACATTTATTTCCTGCCCCCCTGCATTTTGTCTGGCCCCCTCTGCTTGTTTGCTCTATTTAGTAACATTTATTTCCCGCCCCCCTGCATTTTGTCTGGCCCCTCTGCTTGTTTGCTCTACTCAGTAACATTTATTTCCTGCCCCCTGCATTTTGTCTGGCCCCCTCTGCTTGTTTGCTCTACTCAGTAACATTTATTTCCTGCCCCCCTGCATTTTGTCTGGCCCCCTCTGCTTGTTTGCTCTACTCAGTAACATTTATTTCTGCCCCCTGCATTTTGTCTGGCCCCCTGCTTGTTTGCTCTACTCAGTAACATTTATTTCCTGCCCCCCCCCCGCTATTGGCCTCTGCTTTATAATGCCGGACCCTTGCTGTAGAATTTTCACGCTACGGAGCTGTATAGAGCACTGTATTTTTTTTTTCAAAGCTGCATTGTTTTTGATTATACTAATCTGTTTTGTTTCTGTATAACAGTGATCACACAGTGTTCTTATTACATTACAAGTATTCCACTGCATTCACTGATATCAATTGTATCAAAACTGAAATAATGTTAAAAAGTGTAAACTGGTGACGTATGTCGGCAGAGGCGGATTCAATGGATGATGCGCTAGACGCGAGCCCGGGCCCCTAATTATGAGGGGGCCCCAAAAATCATAACTCTATACCTGCGATACTCCATCGTAAAAGATTTTTAATGTCTCTCTTTATTTTCAGACCCCAGTGTTTTCCTCTACTGACCTCCCGTTTGTTCAGGTTCGAATAATTCGATACAAATACAATAAATACATTATCTTCAGAAAGTGATTGAAATCAATATACAAACCTAGAAAAATACAAAATGTAGAAAAAATACAAAACTAGTAGAGTACAAAAATTTGAGATTATAATGTGGAAATTAAAATCTTTTCAAAATAAATTATTTTGTATGCATTTTTAAATAAGTTTAACTTTTGTGTGTGTGTGTGTGCGTGTGTCTGTAAATCTTGTAAGTCAATCAAGAGCATGTTCTAATCAAGTCATCAAAATAATTGATGATTTTAAACAAAAAGTATAAGCACCTGTTTCAATGAGGGGGAAAATTATTACTTTTCTTGGATTTTAACGTTTATTATTAATTTATTATATTATTAATTTGTAACAATTGAATTATTTTAAAATTGCGCGCAATAAGAATTAAAATAGGTGCGAACTGCCAGTTAAAAGTTAATCAGTTCATCACTGAGTACCGGCACCTACTTTTTTTTTTTGCAAAAAAAAAAAAAACACTGATTTTAAAACAAACTTATTTTTTCTAAAAGTTTGTAGGTATATTTTACTTTATCTGTTCAAAAAAATGATAATAATGTAAAAAAAAAAAAACTGTTATTTGGATTAGTTTAAATTGTGGTTGTGTTTAAGTTATTTATTGGTTTTCACTCTTGAATGCCTCTGTATGACGGTCATGTTATACTCGAGGGGGGGTATCTTTTAAATGTGAAGTCACAAAAGGTAAAAACTTTTACCAATGAACGTACAGTCCACTCCTGTCCACATGCCCGGACAATGACATGAGTAGCCAGTGTTGGCCGCCTGACAGACGCCCTTGTTCTGGCAAGGCTGGTGGGAGCAGACGTCTACGCTGCTGTTACAGTGCTCCCCAGTCCAGGGCGGATCACAGTAACAGATGGGGCCCTCGGTGCTATTCAGATGACACCGCCCATGATGGTGGCAGTGTTCAGGGGCGCATACTGTCGACGTCACGGTAAGGTTTAGCTCACAGTGAATCCCAACCCACCCGGGAGCACATGTACACTCCCAGGAGCTTCCCGACTGATGACATACGCCCTGGTTCTGGCAGACGACATCAGCGCAGGAATCAACCATGGTCGTTGGTGGAGGATTCGAAACAGTTTGGTGGTGGTCGCTATTGCATTTGCGATCAACCCAGCCGTCTGAACATCGACAACGCCCGAAAGGAGACTTGACCGCGCCTCCCGTCGTGTGAAAACAAGCCCCGCCCATTTGGCAGTATTCACCAGAGCACACCCCGTCCAATGTGTCATTCGGCGGAGTCGCCAATAAAGCGGATGAAGTCTCTGCGTTAATCCTGCTCGTCACCAAAGAGCCGTCACTGCTATTTCTGTTTAACGCGGAGTTATTTCCCTTGCCTCCGACCGGCTCTACGTTCACGTGACACTCTGTTCCATCCCCACAAAGGGCTCCCTCCACCTTGCACGTCTCACCGACGCAATCCTGGCACTGACCTCCGCCCCATCCTGCTCTGCACCTGCATATGTAAGCGTCGGTGACATGGCTACTATCCTCGCACGTACCTCCGTTCATGCACACCATGCTTCCACAACGAGATTTCCAGCTGCACCTATCACCTCGCCATCCTTGAGAACAAACACAGTGCGAGTGACTCCCATTTTTTACACACTCGCCATGGTTATTGCAAGCTTCCTCCCCGAGATCGCACTGCAAAGTCTCACAATTTTCTCCTGTGTAGTGAGCCACACAATTGCATCTGTAGCCCCCTGCAGTATTTGTGCAGCTACCCCCGTGCTGGCAAGCCGGAAGAGACACCCCCGAGAAAAACTCTCGTCGAAACGCAATTATTCTGTTTTTATACGCTTCCGAGAAATATTTATACTCAGTCGGAATGTCTATGTCGATCGCGATACCAGACGAGATCATTTCCCTTAAGGAGCGAAACGAGTAAGTCCTGTTGTCCGGGACGGTGCTGCGGTCAGTGAGCAGCGGTGCCTGCAGTCCGTCGGCGCATTCATCTATGTCCTGATCGCAGTTCCAGCCGGTCATCCCTTGTGGACAGAGGCACAGGAACCCGGGCTGGGTGTTAAGGCAGATCGCGCTATTCAACGAAGAAGAGCTGATAATGTTTTTACTTAAACTATCGCTGGTGGAATTACCTATGTGTCTGCAAGCGTCGGGAAGGAATCGGCACTCATCCAGGTCCGTTTCGCAGTAGGCACCCGTCCACCCATAGGGGCATTCGCAGCGGTATTTTCCTTTCATGTTCACGCACGTTCCGCCGTTCCGGCACTCCACTATCCCCAGGGCGCATTCGTCCAGGTCCACCTCGCAGTGCCGGCCCGTCCAGTTCACGGGGCAGCGGCAGTGGTAGCTGCCGTTGGTGTTTACGCAGTCGCCCCAGTTGTGGCACCTGGGCGCTGCGGCGCACTCGTCGACGTCGACCTCACAGCGCGCGCCCGTCCAAGATTGGGAGCAGTTGCACGCGAAACCTCCTATCGTGTTGACGCACGGGGCTCGGTTCATGCAGACCGGTTTCCGGCACTCGTCAATGTCACGCTCACAGCGTTTCCCCTCATATCCGCCTGCACACGCGCAAGTGTACCCTGCCGTCACGTCCGCGCACGTGCCGTTGTTGAAACAAGGGCCAGGGTGCGACAGGCACTCGTTCACGTTGACTTCACACCTGGGACCTTCCCAGAAATCCGTGCATGCGCAATGGAAGGTTCCTGGCAAGTCTGTGCACAAGCCCCCGTTCTGACAGACAGAAGACAGACACTCGTTAATGTTGTTCTCACACAGACTTCCTGTAGAAACAACAAAAATAGAAGAAAAATAAAACCTTGTGTTTTTTTTTTATTTTGGCAAACGGTTTGTTTATAAACTGTGCCAAACTTTTTATTATTATAAAACGAAACTCAAGACATATGTTCGCCCGTATAATTCTTATTACTTATATTTGGTCTTGAATTTTTATGCTTAAAATTAATACTGGCCACTACCGGAAATTACTTGAGCAGAAGATAAATCAAAGCGGTACGCCGGGAAAATTAGACAAACTCCATCAGATGGACATTATATGTTAGGGGATGGTCGAATTTTCACTAGCGATTAATTTCGTGAAACAAAGTGTAATTTATAATTTTTTCGGTTGTTTTACAAAATCAATTTTTTAGCATCATAAAGAAAGGTCACAGTTTCAATCTGGCAACCAATATTTTCCGACTCAGTCCGCCACTGTATACAATTTAAGTCGACACTGATGCTGACTGATAATTTGATCTATTGAACAATTGTGGGGGAAAAAAAAAAAACATAAATAAGGGGCTTAACGGTAGCTTTTGTTTATTTTTTTTCCGCCTAGTTATTTCCCTTAAATATTTTTTAGCCTCCCTTAGCCAACTGTAGTCAAATCATACATTCGATGAAACTGAAAGCCACACTTCCGGTGTTTGTATAGTAAAAAAATGACTTTAAAGACCCACGCCATAGTCAATCTATCAAAATTTAATGAACAAAAAAAATTAGATAGTAGAAAAACTGAATCACTGCAAGACGAGAAAACGTCATCGAGGAGTCACATGTGGCCTCTTCTCAGTGGCGTAGCGATGGGGGGAGACAAGGGGGGGATCATGCCACGGGCGCTACTCACAAAGGGGCACCAAATGGTATATTGTAATATAATATTGGTGGCGAATGTTCCCTCTAAGGTGTGGTATGAAGTGAGCGATTTAAGCGGTGTCGTCCGTCTGAGTGACCGATCGTACGTGTAGTATGAGCGACGCTCTGAATTCGTGTAAGGGATCGCTCACGCGCTCGGCTTAGAGGGAGCGCTAAAAAGGTATTGTGCCCTGAGCGAGAGTTAAGCTCGCTACGCCACTGCCTCTTCTGATATGAGCCACATACCTGTGTATCCATCTTTGCAGCTGCATATGAAGTGGCCAGGCAAGTTCATGCAGATGCCTTGGTGTTGGCAAATCCTAGGGTCCTCTAGGCACTCGTTTATGTCATCTTGACACCAGCGTCCTCGGTAACCGACCAGGCAGGTGCAAGAGTAGTTGCCAAACAGGTTCATGCACGTGGCGCCATTTTTACACGTCACGTCCGGTTTCAGACACTCGTTGACATCTTCTTCACAGTTGATGCCTGACGTCATCATAGGATCATGTTAAAAGTGTGATACGAGATTTCAAAACAACAGCAACCCCACAAACATGTTGTATTTTTTTTATGGTTAACATGATGAAAGGACATTGTCGCAGATTGACTGTGTGTGTGTGTGTGCGTGTTTGTGTTCTGAGGGTGTGAATAACTGTTTATATGGTATGTATGGTCAAGGGGAGAGAATCGGTGGTTGACCAGTGATAGAATGAGATCAAGGAACACGTGCGTGTGTGCGTGTGTAGTGGACTAGTGTGTACAAGGAGTTGATGTCCAGTTGGTGTTTTAGTCAACTGGTATAGTGGACCTGTATTGTGAGGTCGAGTTGAGGTTTTGTTATGTGATACCTGATTAAATGGATTATGATATCAATAAAGGACTACTGTAGTCCTTTTACGTTGTGATATCTTTTTCGGTTAGTTATATTGTGACAGACCAGACGAACAATATTTATAACTAGCTGTACCCTGCAAACCTTTGCATAGAGCTATATCACCTTAGGCTTGATCGGTAGGCTAGGTTATTTTTGGTTTCGGTCAGATCCGTTTTTTTCATGATTGTATTTTAAACTGGAATACTGTTGTATTAATTGTTTACTTTCGATTTAACGCAGAACCCAAATCGCTTTTATATTATTAGATATTATGTTGAACAAGATTAAAGCAAACATGTAACATCAAAGATGTTTAAAAGGGTCAAAAGAAATGTAATATTTCTAAAGTTTAACGGATCATATGTTATAGGAAATGTCAGAAGACGGAAAACAAAACAAGACAATCTCTTATGAAACTTTATTTTTAGTACTTACATAGCATTTGACTGAACTTTTTGGTTTGTTTGTTCATTCAAATGATTGAATCAAAATGAGTTGTTTTTTTTTTTAGCTCTTACGTGACTTAGAAAAGTAAAAAAAAAGTGAATGTAATAAATCGATGTTTTCTTAATTGATCTCATAGCTAATGTTTTGGAAATGATGCTGTGACCATTATGTATGGTAAGGGACGGCTGGTCGTGTGGTAAAGCGCTCGACTGTTGACCTGAAGGTACCTGGTTTGATCTCCGGTGAGGACCAAGGAAATTTTTCAGGTCTTGGCTCAAGTACCCGATATATCTCCCGTGGTGCCTCCATGGCCATTGCACTATCGACTATGGTGGGGATGAAAGAAGGGGACCATAAAAACCGTTCCATTATTGGTTTATAGGATCTAAGAGATTTCATCTCATCCTTACAGGGACTTCACACACTATGATGTGTGCCATCAAGATGGCCAAAGTTAACTCTGACTCGAACCCGTAACTTTATCGGCGCTGACCAGGCTCACAACCTCACGACCACATAACAGGCTGGTAACGAGCCCGGTAGTTAACCCAGGCTTTTACTTGTACAAATAAAAAGACTTAAAAGAATCTTATCTGATCTTGTCCACTGACCCGTAAAGCCTTCAGGGCAGTTACAGCGGAAACCGCCAATAAAATTGAAACAGCTGCCTCCGTTCAAGCAGCGGCTCATCCCCTCACACTCGTCTACGTCCCTGACGCAGTCCGGGCCCTGAAAACCTGTCGGGCAGTTGCACTGGTAGTTGCCAAAGAGATTCATACACGTCCCGTTGTTCCTGCATGGCCGGTGCCGGCATTCATCGACGTCTTGCTCACAGTAAGGGCCTGATGAACAAGTATAAATACAGTGCCTCAGCTCACGAACTAAAAATAACTTGTAATTTTTTTTTATAGCCTCGGGTAACGAACAGTGCGTGGGGTTACGGGCAACACGTATTTGCTTTCTGTCCGTTAAATGACCCGGATGTTAATAAAAAAAATAAAACAACGGTTCTTTTATCTTATTGTCATTCGCTTCAGTTTGACGGTAAGGACCGTTTCGAGTTTCGATCCGAGCACTAGAACGAATTAAGTTCGTATCACGAGGTTCCGCAGTGAACCTTTATTTTAGTGGACTTATCTACGTATCTACTTATCTTGTATTTAAACAAACAAGCAATTAAGCCTGTTCCATTCTGGACACAGGACGTGTTAGCGCATTTTCATGTTATGGCCCTCAGAGGTCAGATCGCGAAATGGAAAAAAGTCATTTCTTGGCAGACCAAGATCTACAAAATGATATATACATCATGGGTCTAGGACTTATAGTTGTTGAGATCTAGGACGATGACGGACAGACAGACAGACAGACAAAACGGGGACAATAGAGCATTTTTTTTTTCGAAAATGCTCTAAAAATTATAACAGGAAAAAAAATAATACTAGTATACCGTGGCGACAGAAATATAATTCTACACTTCATCTTGCCTCCCCCAAACCGAACCCCCCCCCAACCCACAATGGTGTTATTTTACGGGGAGGAGGGGGGGAATGAACAAACGGCCGCGCTCACCTTCTCGTAGACGCAGGTTTTCCCACTCGTCATAGAGTGATGTGCCTTACCTGTATAGCCCGTTGCACAGCTGCAGGTGTAACCAGCCACTGTATCGATACACAGGGCGCCGTTCAGACACGGGGCGCCGGAGCACTCGTCGATGTCCTCGGAGCAGTTGGTCCCCTTGTATCCTGACAACGTGGCGACGAAACAAACATATGTGCACATATATATATATATATATATATATATATATATATATATATATATATATATCGTATATATATATAAACGTGTGTATTTGTGTACATGTGTATGTTTGTTCATGTGTACATGTGTATAAATTTATATGTGCATATGTGCAGGAAAAAAATGCCACTCATTAAAATATATACATATCACTCTTAAAACATTGATTTAACAATGGATTTAACAAATTGTAACCACTGTGCAGCTTCATCGGAAAAGTTTAAAAGTAAATTTCAAGACCAATTGATACATTATTTATTGTTTTAATTAATTGCACTGTTACTGGGATGGAATTGATTTTCTCAAAGTCTGTTTCAACAGACTCAATCGCTATTTGAAAAATCAATTGTTCAGTGATAGACTTTTGTCACAAATTTAATGTTAACTTGTATTTTTCCCATTCAGGTAACTAGATTTAAAAAAAAAAAAATATTGAATGTAAACTAATTATAAGCTGAAGTATCATACTCACCTTTATGACAGAGTATCATACTCACCTTTATGACAGAGTATCATACTCACCTTTATGACGGAGTATCATACTCACCTTTATGACAGAGTATCATACTCACCTTTATGACAGGTGCAGGAAAAACCACCAGGTAAATTGGCACATTGGCCATGCACGCAGCTCTGGCGCCACAGGCATTCGTCGATGTCAGACTCACACCGTCGGCCTTCGAACCCTGACCTGCAGTGGCAGTGGTAGTCGGTGACCCTGTCCTCACACGTGCCACCACTGTGACATGTCGCGTGACTACAGCCGAAGATTGACAGGTCGCAGTCAACGCCCTCCCAGCCTAAAGAGAAGCACATTGCGGGTCTATCTATCTATCTATCTATCTATCTATCTATCTATCTATCTATCTATCTATCTATCTATCTATCTATCTATCTATCTATCTATCTATCTATCTATCTATCTGTCTGTCTGTCTGTCTGTCTGTCTGTCTGTCTGTCTGTCTGTCTGTCTGTCTGTCCGTCCGTCCGTCCGTCCGTCTATCCATCTATCTATCTATCTATCTATCTATCTATCTATCTATCTATCTATCTATCTATCTATCTATCTATCTATCTATCTGTATGTATGTATGTATGTATGTCTGTCTATCTGTCTGTCTGTCTGTCTGTCTGTCTGTCCGTCCGTCCGTCCATCTATCTATCTGTCTGTCTGTCTGTCCGTCCGTCCGTCCGTCTATCTATCTATCTATCTATCTATCTATCTATCTATCTATCTATCTATCTATCTATCTATCTATCTATCTATCTATCTATCTATCTATCTGTATGTATGTATGTATGTATGTCTATCTGTCTGTCTGTCCGTCCGTCCGTCCGTCTATCTATCTATCTATCTATCTATCTATCTATCTATCTATCTATCTATCTATCTATCTATCTATCTATCTATCTATCTATCTATCTATCTATCTATCTATCTATCTATCTATCTATCTGTATGTATGTATGTATGTCTATCTGTCTGTCTGTCTGTCCGTCCGTCCGTCTATCTATCTATCTATCTATCTATCTATCTATCTATCTATCTATCTATCTATCTATCTATCTATCTATCTATCTATCTATCTGTCTGTCTGTCTGTCTGTCTGTCTGTCTGTCTGTCTGTCTGCCTGCCTTCTCTCTGTCTGTCTCTGCATGTCTCTCTGATATGTGTCTGTGTGTGTGTCAGAAGGTAAGTCTGTATGTCAGTTCATCACATACCTATCTATATGCGTATGTACCAACGTATTCATTTTTTTTTCTGCACTAATAAATAGATTCACCACTTTTCTATTTATTTTATTAACATTGTGGTTTACTTATACACATAGAGCCTATAGTTTTAAGTGTGCCTGAACTTTTAAATGTGGGGTTTGTGTGTGTGTATGTGTGTGTGGGGGGGAGGTAGGAAATAATGACTAATAATGTCTATTTTTTTGTTGTCAGATCAGGGGGGAGGTCATTATGCCCCGGGCGCTACTCACAAAGCGGCGCCAAATAGTATATTTTACATATAATATTAATGGTTTTCGAATGGTGGGAGGGAGGGGCGCTAAAACGGTATTGTGCCCCCGGACGCGTGTTAATCTCGCTACGCCACTGTGTCTAATGTATACTTCCTAATTGATATTAGCCTCTACGTAACAACAACCTAATGTCGATACATAGCATTCTGACGTAGCTCTCTCTCTCTCTCTCTCTCTCTATATATATATATATATATATATATAAGCTATAAACAAATGGCAATAGCTCACACGACTAACTCTATTTGGGGGCTGCTGGGTGGGCGGGTTCGCCAGTAAAACCGGGTCCGCGTTACGGCGAGTACCAGGCACCGTCACGCCGTGGTGCCTGCACGACCGTTTGCACCATCGACTACGGTGGGTATTCACTGGGTGTAAGAGAACGACACCCACAAAACCGTTCCTTTAGTGGTTTACCTGGCGTACAGATCTTGGTGCCGTTACGGGTATCACACCTGTAGTGGTCATGGTCAGTAGGCTTCCGGCAGTGCACTGAGCAGTTGTGTCCGTAGAAATCTGGCTCACAGTGGACACTGATCTGCAACGTCAGACTGTTTAAGGGAAGAGTTAGACAGGAAGATAATGTTGATATTGTTGTTGATATTATTGATAATGTTGATATTGTTGTTGATATTGTTTTTGATAATGTTGATATTATTGTTGATATATTGTTGTTGATATTATTGATAATGTTGATATTGTTGTTGATATATTGTTGTTGATATTATTGATAATGTTGATATTGTTGTTGATATATTGTTGTTGATATTTTTGATAATGTAGATATTGTTATTGATATATTGTTGTCGATATTATTGATAATGTCCATATTGTTATTGATATATTGTTGTTGATATTATTGATAATGTCCATATTGTTATTGATATATTGTTGTTGATATTATTGATAAAGTCCATATTGTTATTGATATATTGTTGTTGATATTGTTGATAATGTTGACTTTTTTGTTGTTGATAAAGTTGATTATATTGTTGTTTTTATTGTTGTTGATATTGTTGTTGATGTTATTGATATTGTTGTTGTCGTTGATAATGTTGATATTGTTTTTGGTATATTTTTGTTGATATTTTGTTGTTGGAGGGGGGGGAGGGGAGAGACTTAAACCCGCGACTTTCGCCACACGGATCAGACTCACAATGTTACTGAGCCACCTACAAGCCATGTCAACTTTTAACTGTCATCTCCTCCTATCTTCCACACACACAGACACACACAGACACCCCTCCCTACACACCCGCCATTCTTGATGGGTTTGGCGGCTAGCCCACTGACCGACTATAAACCTCACTTAGTTTTCCTCCTGTGAGAGGCAATCGAGCGTCACGTGGTCTACTTTACACCCTCCCCTCTTCTCCTCCCCCTTTTCCCTCATCTTCCCACATTACGAGATAGATGAATTCAATAAATAAACAAAAAGAAAACAAAGAAAAAAAATAATCTGTTTTCACTTGTACACGTACAATGCGTTTGGTTAATTTTATAGATTCGGTTGAATTTATGTATCGCTGTAATGATGTATAAAATGTATGTATGTTTTTTTTTTTTTACAGTAGATTTTAGTTTAGTTTAATTAGCGAGAAATTACCCCAAACATTTTGCTGTCCGTGGTCTGTAATTGTCTGACCTCAGCTGACCCTAACTGTGGCCGCCATTGCGCATGGGCACAAAAGGACTCTAGGTCAATGTTACTATGATTATATTCCAAGATTCACAGGAGAGTTGTTTTGTTTTTTTTTTTAAATGGTCGTAGTAAGGTCTTTGACCCCAAGGGAGGAAGGAGGGGTGGGGGAGGGGGGGTAATAATTCTAAAAAAAAAAAAGATAACCACTGATCAACGTTTTCTTTTTCACAATACGAATGACGTCACTTCCGTTGACTCACACTGTCCTAGACTGCATGTAGGAATGTACAGACGCTTTCGGGGCCAGCGTGCTATCCAAATAGTCCACCTGTTCAGGGGGTTTAGCGCCATCACCATCATCTTCCACCGTTATCTTCAGTAGAACTCCGCCCTTGGATACAACAAAACAAAGATACGCGGTAAATAAGGTTTAGAGATATAAACAAAATATAAAATGCATTTATTGGTCTGCATGTCTCTGGTATATGAGCAGTAGCGTAAACAGCGATGGGCGGAGGGACGGCCAGCCCTTGGGAGGCACTTACATTGCCACCAACTAGGGGGAGGGGGGCAGCAATTTCATTACATTGGTCTTTTTAGACTCCGCCTTGGTCGCCATTTAACGCCACACTGGGTAAATGTGTTTGACATGGCGCGTGTGAGAATTATAGTAGTGGCCATTTGAACATCTGTGATTGTGTGTGTAGCGCCTCGTATATGCGGTTCGTCTGAGGGTGCCCAAGAGAGTTTGCTTTAAGAATGTGTGTGAGTCGGTCTTGTGTGGATTCTAAAAATACACACCTCCATGGAAGTGTTTACAAAAATTAGTCTATGGACTTTATTTAATTAGGGATACCCATAAAAACGTACATTTGGGGGCCCCCTAGGCAAGATAAATTTGAAGCCCTAGGTAAAGGTACATTTGGGGCTCTATGGAAAGGAACATTTGGAGCCCTACACAAAAATACATTTGGTGGCCCAAGGTAAAGGTAAATGTGGTGGCCCAAGGTAAAGGTAAATGTGGGGCCCCAAGGTAAAGGTACATTTGGGGGCCCAAGGTAAAGGTACATTTGGGGGCCCAAGGTAAAGGTAAATTTGGGGACCCAATGTAAAAGTACATTTGGGGACCCAAGGTTAAAATACATTTGGGGACCCAAGGTAAAAATACATTTGGGGGCCCAAGGTAAAGGTACATTTGGGGGCCCAAGGTAAAGGTACATTTGGGGACCCAAGGTAAAGGTACATTTGGGGGCCCAAGGTAAAGGTACATTTGGGGGCCCAAGGTAAAGGTGCATTTGGGGGCCCAAGGTAAAGGTACATTTGGGGGCCCAAGGTAAAGGTACATTTGGGGACCCAAGGTAAAGGTACATTTGGGGACCCAAGGCAAAGGTACATTTGGGGGCCCAAGGTAAAGGTATATTTAGGGGCCCAAGGTAAGGATAAATTTGGGGATCCAAGATAAAGGTACGTCTGGGGGCCCAAGGTAAAAATACATTTGGTGCCCTAGGCAAAGTACACTGGAGATCCTAAATAAAGGTACTTTTGGGGGCCCAAGGCAAAGGTATATTGTGGCGCCTTAGGCAAAGGTACATTTGGGGGCCCAAGCCAAAGGTACGTTTGGGGGCCCAAGCCAAAGGTACATTTGGGGGCCCAAGCCAAAGGTACGTTTGGGGGCCCAAGCCAAAGGTACATTTGGGGGCCCAAGCCAAAGGTACATTTGGGGGCCCAATGTAAAGGTACACTGGGGAGGAGAGTGGCTTGGCGAAAACGCTGCCAAAAATATAGTAAAACCTGGACTTCAAAATGATCTTTAACATTTGGGTCTCCACTGACTGCCCCTAAGTGGTTTAGTCATTTCAATCCAGGGACCCCCTGAGAGATCGCCCCTTTCTTTTAAGTTGTTTCAGTATAACGGAGAAATAAATGATCCAAAAATGATGCCCACCACCCCCCTTCCCCCCCCCGGGTTGCAGGGAGCCCTAAACCACCTAGCTTGCCTGTCCATAAGAACGGTTCTGGTGTGAACAGTTTGAAGTCAACTCACCAGAGGAGGAACTAGGGAGGGGGGTCATATTTCAAAAGTCCACCCCCGGGCCCTAGCTTGAGGGGGGCCCCAAACATTTTTTTACATAAATTATTAAGTACATTATCTTATGTCATGATGTTGACTATCAAAATGTTGGGGACCCCTAAGAGGCCACGCACCCCCCGGGGCCCCCAAATCCCTAGGTTCGACACTGTAACTCACTGGCCAAAACGGTAGACCCCACGCGAGTGGGTTCGCCTGGCCTCCTATAGTGTCATTGAAAGTGACGTAGTTCGTATCATTGATCACCCCTGTTGTCTTATTACCGTACGTGCAGTGCTGGTTATCGTCCTTGGGTCTAGCAAACAGAAGAATGTTACATTGTTACACACGTTACTGTCTGTTGTTGCTGAACATGTTACGATAAAAAACAGTTTTTAAAGCTAACTGATTTATGGTTTTGTTTTTTTGTTTTTTTTGACTTCAGAAAGAACTTTTAATCCTATCATGTTTAAATAGCAAAAGTTATGGGGCAATGAAATTCGAACTGATGTCAGATCAACCGTCACCTTTCCGTTCTCTATTTCCACCCATGGGCGTATTCATGGGGGGGGGGGGGGCAAGGGAGCATTTGCCTCCCCCCCCATCTTGAAAAAATTCATATAAGAGGGGGCATTTGCTCCCCCCCCTTACATTTAAAAAAAATGTCATAAAGTTGTTATTTGCCCCCCCCCCCTGGAAAATTTTTGCCCCCCCCCCCCTGGAAAAATTCCTAGCGACGCCCATGTTTCTAGCAGTTGAAACGCATATTTGTAGTACACTGTATAATTATTATTGCAAGGGAAACCGCCCATTTATTTGGCGTGGTTCGTCTTTTTTAACACGCTTATATCCCTTGATTAGTATAATTGAGAATTTTTTTTTGACTCCTATTTGTTTAAAAAATTTAAGTTTCAAGAAAATCTAGCAATCATTTGAATGCCACAAAAATCGATTTCAAAAATTTTCCCATAAAAAAAAATTAAATAAATCTTTATGGCTATACAATATACGTATCCAACAGTATATAAGTCTGCCTAAAAGTCTGTCTGTTCATCTAATTAATAATAATATTTAGAAAGGATTCTGTTAAGCAAACACGATGATCTTGTAGGTTCATATAATATAAACATTAATATAAACTATTAAAAGACCTTTCAATAATTGTTTAGTTGTTTAATTATGTATTTCCACATTTTATTTCATACTCTGATAGATGTAATTAAAATTTCAAAAACTAATTTGAATTTAATGTATGTTTTGATCCAACCATAACATAAAAATGATCGCTAAGCTAGTAGTTGCAATGGGCAACGCCATCATAAATATAAAGAAGGTCGTACTTGAAATACATCGAAAATACAAAATAATTATGTTTATATAAGTGTACATAGAGATTAGTATATCATTAATCACAAAAACAATTATTGAAATATACTTAAATTTAAATATTTTAAAATCTTTAGTTTCCCGAATAAAGTACAAAAAGAAGACAGAACAGAAGATAGATGAAAAGTTGATGAAAGGCAAAGATAATGGCGTCATCAAGAAAAGACGCCTTTATGGAAACTATGCTAATTTTCAGCGCCAAAGCTAGACACACCCACCTGTAACATCCTGTCTTATCTAATTGAGTCCATTAATAATTACC
Source organism: Bulinus truncatus (assembly GCA_021962125.1). NCBI lineage: Eukaryota > Metazoa > Mollusca > Gastropoda > Planorbidae > Bulinus > Bulinus truncatus. The sequence goes on along the minus strand of JAGDYQ010000027.1, from coordinate 24,044 downwards.
CGTCTAGCTGGTCCAAGCAGAGGGTGAACTGGTGGTCGCATTGACTCTGGCAGCCTTGGGAGACCTGGTCACAGCATCTGCCGTCTGACAGGTCACCTCGGGGGTTTATGTAGGTCAGCAGCTTGATATAAACGTTTGTAGTTCGCTGAATGAAATAGACAGTGATAGACAGTGGATAGCTTAATTTAGACAAAACAGACAGTGGATAGCTTAATTTAGACAAAACATACGGTGGATAGCTTAATTTAGACGTTAAAATACACACACAAACCAACAAAAATGTATGGACAACATCAACACATACACAATTACAGATGCCAAAACAAATAATTTTATACAAACACATTCAAGCAACCAATCACTAACAAACACACAACTCTAACAAACACACACACTCTAACAAACACACAAACTCTAACAAACACACAAACTCTTACAAATACACAAACTCTAACAAACACACAACTCTAACAAACACACAACTCTAACAAACACACAAACTCTAACAAACACACAACTCTAACAAACACACAAACTCTAACAAACACACAAACTCTAACATACACACAACTCTAACAAACACACAAACTCTAACAAACACACAAACTCTAACAAACACACAAACTCTAACAAACACACAACTCTAACAAACACTCTAACAAACACACAACTCTAACAAACACACAAACTCTAACAAACACACAACTCTAACAAACACACAAACTCTAACAAACACACAACTCTAATAAACACACAAACTCTAACAAACACACAAATCTAACAAACACACAACTCTAACAAACACACAAACTCTAACAAACACACAAACTCTAACATACACACAACTCTAACAAACACACAAACTCTAACAAACACACAAACTCTAACAAACACACAAACTCTAACAAACATCTATTATTACACATTTTTGTCCATTGTCTCTAATTCTACGCAGTCACCCCGTGCAATCAAAGTACAGTCACGTGACATGGTCAGTGGACAACTGACAAGTCCAGCCCTGTTATTGGCTGCACGCGCCGGTTTGAAAGCTCTACCAAATGTATTATTGATTTATTTTCAAACTCTTACATCTTTTACTGATTATTATTATGACCGGCATGTTGTTTGTAAAAGTGATATGATAAGTTTGGAAACACTGCCTGATTAACGAAGTTCTTTATAAAAAAAAAAGTAATATTGTTTTTGATCATTTTCATCACTATCACCACACCCTACACATGTACAAGGACAGTTGTCTTCAAAGTATTTCTCTACCCATTGATTGGATTTATTTCGTTGAAGTAATATTTCTTTGTAATAAAACCCGTATCAGTGATTGTACAAGACCTTTAAATATTCAGCTTTGTCCGCGGCACACCGAGCACCGTCTAGCGGCACACCGAGCACCGTCTAGCGGCACACCTAGCACCGTCTAGCGGCACACCTAGCACCGTCTAGCGGCACACCAGTGTGTCAGTTGCGCACCGGTTGAGCAGCACTTCACTAGACAGTACATGTATATATATATATTGTTCGCAATATCTTAATATTGTCTGGTTCTGATTAGATGTTTGACTATTTGGCAATCTATCTCCCTACCTACCCCCCACACGCACGCACGCACACACACACACACCAGTTACAACTGATATACGCTACAAATATATACAAATACCCTTCTGTCACTTTCTTTGAAAGATTGACACCTTTCTATGCTACATCGAAACATTGACAACTGACCTGATTCAGGGTGCAGTGAACACAAACAAATGCCATCAATCCCAGAACATTCAAGGACCACATTGCACGACCGTAACGTATCACAAGATGGAACAATAGACCCAGGTCTTATAATCCAGTTCGTCTCACAGTCCAAGTACAGAACTACATTACACACTACTGGACTAACATTTCCTAGTCCGTTGTCGGTACATTGAAGTGAATAAGTCCCGTGTTTGTCTGTCAGTCAAAGGAGGTGCGATCTGGCTAGCGGTCTGTTAATTGGTCTGATTGACAGCATGATGGAATGAGTCACACAGGTTTGTGTCTGTATGTGATTATGTATGTGTGTGTGTGTACATTGTACAACATTTGAAAATGACTGAAATGACGAGGGTTGCATGGATATCAGATGGATTTGTACACATCATACATATACAGGTCTATCTATCTATCTATCTATCTATCTATCTATCTATCTATCTATCTATCTATCTATCTATCTATCTATCTATCTATCTATCTATCTATCTATCTATCTATCTATCTATCTATCTATCTATCTATCTATCTATCTATTTATCTAAATACTTATCTATATATCTATCTAATTTATATCTGTTTATTTGTCTGCCTGTTTATATCTATCTATCTTTGTGTCTATAGATCTAATATCTATACTCAATAAATCTTTAGGCCTATCTATCTATTTATCTACATATTTATTTTCTATATAAATGAATTTTCCATATCTATTTTTGTTTATTTATCTAATCTGTCTCATTTATCAATTTTTCTGACTTTCTCTCTATTTTCTCATCTCTCTATCTCTTTTTTTTATTTCAATAATTTATCAGCTGATTGTCGTCAATTAAAAAACAACACCACCTACAACTCCACCTACAACACCACCTACAACACCACCTACAACTCCACCTACAACACCACCTACAACTCCACCTACAACACCACCTACAATTCCACCTACAACACCACCTAAAACACCACCTACAACACCAACTACAACACCACCTACAAATCCACCTAAACACCACCTACAACACCACCTACAACTCCACCTACAACACCAACTACAACACCACCTACAAATCCACCTAAACACCACCTACAACACCACCTACAACTCCACCTACAACTCCACCTACAACTCCACCTACAACAATACCTACAACACCACCTACAACACCAACTACAACACCAACTACAACACCAACTACAACACCACCCACAACACCACCTACAACACCACCTACAACACCACCCACAACACCACCTACAACACCACCTTCAACACCACCTACAACACCACCTACAACACCACCTACAACACCACCCACAACACCACCTACAACACCACCTACAACACCACCTACAACACCACCCACAACACCACCCACAACACCACCCACAACACCACCTACAACACCACCTACAACACCACCCACAACACCACCTACAACACCACCCACAACACCACCTTCAACACCACCTACAACACCACCTACAACACCACCCACAACACCACCTACAACACCACCCACAACACCACCTACAATACCACCTACAACACCACCCACATCACCACCTACAACACCACCTTCAACACCACCTACAACACCACCTACAACACCACCTACAACACCACCCACAACACCACCTTCAACACCACCTACAACACCACCTACAACACCACCTACAACACCAACATCTACTTAACCATAATGAGTGATACGAATGCAGTCACTTCTAAGTATGAACTTCATCTCTTATATACTTTTGTTTTGACCCAGTAGCCGCCAAATGTTATATATAATATCTAATCAGTGCTACAGCCACTGTGCTGTGTTCAATACAATGTGCTATAAACAGAATGTAATTACATTCTTCCAGTCCGTCCTGAGTTGACGTCTGTCGCTTAACTTACACTGCCAGGCTTTATACCTTCTTTCTTTTTTTTTATTCTAAATCAATTAACTCGTCAATTAATCGCATTTTCCCCCGTTACATGTGTGTAAACTGTAAATTTACTTGATTCATTGTGTTACAGATTGTGCAGGCAATTTTGTTTTAAATCCTTGTGATAATATTTCAATGTTGCAAGTTTGCCTCATATTAATTATATCACATTCAATGATTCATGGTGTGTCTGTGTCTGAGTGTGTGTGTGTGTGTGTATTAGTGTATGTACTTGCACCACAAGCAGTGGCGCAGCCAGCAAAGAATACTGGGTGGGCCAACAACTGACCTGGCGTGACCTTCAGCAGGCAGCCCAGTCCTGGCTATCCGATTATTCGAAACTGTTACTTTTTTATCGTTGCACTGGGGGACGGATATAATCGTTCGGTAAAGCGCTCAAAGTGTAGACCTAATGGATCCGGGTTCGATCTTCTTTGAGAACCAATGGGAATTTTTAAATGTCACGGTTAAAGTTCCCTCCACCTTTGTCTTCCATTTGATTCCCCCCCCCTCCCCCGATGGCATCAACGGCTAAGGTGGGGGGTTGACAAAAGTGTCACTGCAAAAAACCGTCACCAAAGTGGATTATAGGATATGAGAGTTAAACATCTCATCCTTAGAGAGACTTCACAGATTGATGCAAAGTATGTTTTATCGATGCAGAAAAAAAACCAAATAGCATACAGTAAAATACAAAATAAAATACTTCAAAGAGATTATTTGTATTAAACAAAGAGCAGCCCGAGAAGTCTCCATCAACATGAACTTTGTCAAAATCAAAAAAAAAAAGTCATACGTCTATTTGTGAATGTCCTGTGTTAACAATCGAGAAAAAAAAATTTACCAACGCACATCGCCGTTTATGCATTGATGCTACTACTACACTTTAACAGGGGATACTATTTCAAATTATTTTTCATTTGGTGTTTTAACGGTTACCCCTCTTTGACAGCGTTAAATTTATTTAAATAAAGAAAACATAAACATCCATAAGCAGTGGTCCTCAAATATGAAAGAGTGGCCGCCATGTGGGATTTTAAAGTTGTGACATGGACAAATTTGAACTGATAATATTGTGAAAAACTGAACCGGTTATAGTCAGGAGTGATACACATTTAAAAGTCACTGATTTATAAATTGTTCAATAAACGAACGAAGCTGGAGATTAGATTTGCGCCCACGCCTTTTATTTTGTAGTCATTCAAATTGATATAAATATTTATTTCATCTTCGGATTATGTACATTTTGATTAAAGAATATATTTTTTCTATTTATATTTTTTATTTTTATATTTTTTGATTAATTTACATGTGATTCACGAAAATACAAAAAATTCACACTGGGTTGTAAAGCGTAAAAGTTTGAGAATCAAGAGTTTAAAATTTTAATTTAATCAACATGAGGGTTATATTTCATTTAATTAGACTATTTCTTGTATCGTATCTCACAAGAAGAAGCGATTAACTCTGTTCTTTATCTGTGTATCTACATAACACGTAGGGTTTTTTTTCAAAACTCGTCGGATTTGGATTTTATCGAATAATTTGTTTTGGTTTTCGTCGGTTATTCTTAGATTCACAGCTGATTTCGAGATATTCGGTTCTTATGAAGGGATTGTCTTACTATACAACAAAACCTGCACTAATTTATCTCTCTCTCTCTGTCTCTCTCTCTCTCTCTCTGTCTCTCTCTCTCTCTCTCTCTGTCTCTCTGTCTCTCTCTCTGTGTCTCTGTCTCTCACTCTCTCTCTCTATTTCTCCTCCCTGTCTGTCTTTCTCTGTCTCTCTCTCTATCTCTCCTCCCTGTCTTTCTTTCTTTCTCTCTTTCTTTTTCTCTCTCTCTCTCTCTCTTTTCTCTCTCTCGCTCTCTGTTTGTGTCTCTTTCCCTCCCTCCCTCCCTCCCTCTCTCTCTCTCTTTTTCTCTCCTCCCTGTCTGTGTCTCTCTCTGTCTCTCCCTCTCTCTCTCTCTCTCTCTCGCTCTCTCTCTCTTCTCTCCTCGCTGTCTCACATGCGCTAAAATGAGTGTTCAGAAAGGTGAAATGTCATGTACAATATTTATTTATTAATTAATTACGTTCGCCTTGATATTAATTTTAGACTAATTTATTAGTGCGTTATGGGCATTTCACGCTAAATTCATTCTGTGTGTCTATTTGAACTGCCTCGTCTCATAGAACAGTACTTGTGCGATTGTTTACTTGTTTTCGTACGTTTCATTACGAGCCGAGTCACAATATGTAGGCTGCATGTATCAATTTCAACACAAAAATAACAAATACTAATCTAGTGTTGTTTATTTCTCACGTGGCTACCTGGCACGTCTCGTCTAAGAGCAGCCGAAGCTCTACTATTCACGTTTACTTACAGATAGACACTAACCAAGTCATATTGTGTATTGGCCAGGTAATTGAAAACAGGTTAATTTGTTTTGTAATTGAAAACCAGTGTTTTCCAACCTTTGTATTTGTCAGCTTGCGTGTTTGTGTCCGTGTCTTTAGCAAAAAATTTTTCGCCTTTCCAAAATGCGTAATCCCTCTCGTAAAACACATACATGCAGCTGTTACATGGTAGACTGTCAGTTAATTTTTATTACCAAATCACCTCCAATTGCTCTCTTAGCAACTATTTTGTCTCCTCAAGTATGGAAACACTGGTTTAAACCACAGATTACACAGCCCAACAAAAAAAATTTTTTAGCGAGTTGCCAAGAATGTTTGAATGAATTTATATCAATTCATGGGTGCTGATTTCAAAACTGCCACTGCTTTTGCTGAATTGGCTCTAGTTTCTGAGTTATTGGACACCCTTGAAAATATGATTGTACCCTTTGTGTAAAACAAATGCAATAAGTTTGGTGTCTGTTGTTTAATTTAACTATACCAAGTTATAACTTTGTTTAGTTGTTTCTCTTTTATAGCTGCTTTCTACAGACATCATGAGTTCATCACGAAGATGCTGCAAACATAATCCGAATGTATTCTGTTACATCTGTGGAGAATACATGATTGATAAGCAAAGAAATATAATCGAATTTGTGCAGCAGGCATATTTGGCTTATTTCGATGTGAAGCTGGGAGACCAAGAAAAGTCTTGGGCTCCCCATAAGGTCTGCAAAAACTGTGTGGAGAGCCTACGGCAGTGGACAAATGATGAGAAGAAAAGTCTAAGTTTCGGTGTACCAATGGCATGGCGAGAGCCGAAAGACCATTTTGGTGATTGCTATTTTTGTATTGTGAATGTTAAAGGCTTCAATCGCCACAAGAAATCTAAGTGAGATTATCCTGATCTTGAATCTGCAAGGAGACCAATTCCACATAGCAGTGAAGTTCCTATACCAGTGTTTAGTGGATTATTAGAGTGGATTATTATTTAGAGATTATTATCATCAGACTGACGAGGGGCAAGATCTGGAGTTTTTGGCAGGTGAAAAAAGTGGAAGCGATTATGAAGGAAGTTCTTCAACACCGCAACCATTTAGTAAAGAAGAACTTAATGACCTGATACGATACCTAAATATGCCGAAGCAAACATCTGAGCTTTTCTCAAACAAGAATTTTAAAAATTTCTTATCGGAAAAGAGAAGAGTTTTTTCTTTCATATTTCAGCCAAGAGGAAGATCTTGTTTACTGTAATGACATCCTTGGATTTCTGCTCCAAATGGGACTACAAGACTACTATTCCAAAGACTGGCGTCTTTTTATAGACAGTTCCATCAGAAGCTTGAAATGAGTTCTGATACACAATGGTAACCGTTACGCATCTCTTCCTGTTGCTCACTCAACAACACCTAAAGAAGAGTATGAGAATATCAAAACAGTATTGCAGAAAGTCTGTTATTATGAGCATCAGTGGTCAATTTGTGTTGATCTAAAAATGGTAAACTTCTTGCTTGGGTAGCAGTCAGGATACACAAAATACCCGTGCTTCATGTGCCTTTGGGATAGCAGGGCAGAGGGCAAGATCATTGGACAAGAGTGACATGGCCTGCAAGGGAAACCATGACTGTAGGTAAAGAAAATATCATCAACAAGCCACTGGTTGACAAAATTAGATCATTCTCCCACCGCTTCATATCAAATTAGGTTTAATGAAACAATTTGTTAAGGCTTTGGGATTTTTGACGGTCCTCAGATTCGAAAACTCATCAACGATCAAAATTTTACAGATTTCACGGATCACCTTGAAGCTTCTTCATGGAACAGTTTTGTTTCAGTTGTCAGGAACTTCTTAGGTAATAACAAAGCAGAGAATTACGAAAAACTGGTAAATAAGATATGCTCGCTAACTTCAGAAACATTGGAGCAAATATAAGCATTAAGGTACATTACCTGCACAGTCATTTAGACAAATTTCCAGGTAACCTTGGGGACTTCAGTGAGGAACAAGGCGAGAGGTTCCATCAGGATATGAGGGTGATGGAGGAGAGATATCAAAGAAGATGGGACATAATATGATGGCTGACTACAGCTGGAGCCTCCAGCGCAATTGCCCCAACACACACAAAAGGAAGTCGAGCAAACAGCGATTTGCTAATGCATTACCATAGACAATTAACATATTAATTAATTAATTAGACATAATTAGTTTTTCAAATGAAAATGTTTTCTTCTATAGCACTATTACATATCTTTTCAAACAAAATTCTGCATGACTATTAACATTTTCACTAGTATTTGTTAGTATACTATATTACTTCATGCAATTCTTGACAATTTTCAAACACGGTGCATACATTATTTAATTAATTTTAATTATCTCGTAAAATAGAGCCAATCTAGCAAAAGCACTTACTTATTCTAAATCAGCATAGTTGACTTTGTTTAAAATGATTCAAATATCACTGGCAATAAAATCACTGTTTACCAGTGTTATATATTATACAGATAGTGCATCGCTATATAAATAGTTCTCGGTTTTGTGTTAAAAACTCTCGCGCCATTGTTGTTATTCGCTTTTGTTTTCAATGAAGCTTTCCATTCATAAAAACACACTGACTTATTTACACCTCTTTGTTGTTTTTTTCAAGACATGAAATATGAATGAAAAAGATTTCAATTTTATTTATAAATATAAAAAAGCGATAATATATTATTTAATTCATGAGTTCATAGGTTTTTTAGGAGCTTTAAATATATAATAAATATTTCTATTCAGTGAATGGACTGATGAGAGAAAATATCATTAATGGCGGCGATGAAAACATTGTTTCAAAACGAGGCTTGCGCAATCAGTATAATATCTAAGCTGTGGTTTAAACTAGCCACCAGTAACAATAACATGTCGATGAAAGTAAAAAAAAAAAAAGCCGCATTATATTTCTAACTCTGGGTGTAAAGTTGCATTATAAATCTTTGGGTTTGTTTTTAAAAAAAATAAAATGTGTTTATGTAAACAAAGAGGTTGAATTCTGTGACAATTTGTTGCATAAGTAATCGATATTTATATGAGTATTCGATACCCCAATAAAATAAATAGCCCACTCATGAAAAATGAAACTACTTAAAGACATATGATAGAATGATAGTTTCTTGAAATGTCTGGTTATACTTTCATATTAAATGATTGATTGATAGATAGATAGATAGATAGATAGATAGGTAAATAGATAAGTAGGTAGATAGAGCAGAGGATATAGATATGTGAGAGATAGATAGAAAGATAGATAGATAGATAGATAGACAGCAATGCGTAACT
>JAGDYQ010000027.1:0-14154 GCA_021962125.1 Bulinus truncatus | reverse complement strand
GATGACAGGTCTTAGTGCCGGGGATATCCCTGGCATCCCCGGCGGTAAATCGAGCCCTAGTGTGCAAGTATTTCGATATCACGAGTAAATTAACTTCGTAATTCTAAAAAGATGAGTTAAAATAGTGGAATCTGAGTTATATTCAGAATAGCAGTAATAGCTGAGTTTGTGACAGCGTTAATTAACTTTTAAGACAGTAATAGCTACCCGCCAGAACACCAAATATAGACTGGGACCGTCCTTGTGCTGACGTTCTGACGAACAGTCTGGTAACAATAAGCCACAGAATCTGATGGCGTCATTTCATCATAATCTACGACTGATGACTCAAGGATAAATTCTCCCTGCATTAAGAAAGAGGACATCTATCAAAAAAATGTGTAAATATGTAGAGCGCTACACTGCTACACATTTTCTATTATGTTACAGCTGTGTTTAGTATTTTTTTATACTTTATTTTCAAACATCTTTTTAGGAAATTTAATCATTATTACTTGTAGGATATCTAAATATATATATTAATAATACATATACTACTTTGGAAATATATTATTCAAGTAATTGAGCATTGAATATGAAGTTTCATTAATTTATGATCCATAAGAATGTAGTCAGGGTCAGAATGTAGTCAGAATGTAATCATAATGTAGTCATAATGTAATCATAATGTAGTCAGAATGTAGTCAAAAGTAGTCAGATTGTAATCAAAATGTAGTCAGAATGTAGTCAAAATGTAGTCGGCATGTAATCAGAATGTAGTTAGAATGTAATCAGAATGTAGTCAGAATGTAATCAGAATGTAATCAGAATGTAGTCAGAATGTAGTCAAAATGTAATCAGAATGTAGTCAGAATGATAATGAAGAGGTACAGTGTACCCTAAACATCATGTCGGTAATGTAGTATGTTTAATAATAATAAAACGGTTTTTATAGCTGACAGCAGAGCCGTCTTTGGGTGTTTGGGGGCCCCCAGGCAGACACAATATATTATTAGGGGCCCTCATCAAAAGAACCTGATGGGGGGGGGGTCTTGTTAGCATAGAGACCACCCAGGCTGATTGCGTTAGCAATTTCCCCGCCAAAAGTGAAGCTGGAGGTCATTGCGTGGATGTGCAAGTGCAGGTGGGTGAATGCCACTATTTCATCACTCGTATCAATGCAGGGGTGAACGACCGGAATAAAAATGTGTAGGCGTTGTACATAAGCAGCCCCGTAGCCAAGTGGGGGGAGGCACTGAGGCGGGGGCGTGCCCCCCCCCCCCGCTATGTGTGGAGTGCCCCCCCCCCGCTTAAAAAAGGAAGAAAAAGAGGAAAAAATAAAGAAAAAGTAAAGATGCACCCTTGCTGGGTATTGGTGCCTCCCTGCTTACTTTGACCTGGCTACGGGCCTGTACATAAGTCGTGATTTAATCTTTCATTCCGGGGGGGGGGTAGGGGTGCGACATCGGGGATGGGGGTGGGGGGTTGGGAGTGTAGTAGAGTTCTAGCAATATGTATTACTATATCTAATATGATTTAATAAAGAAAAAAAGCAGTCAAGACACTCACGGGCCATGATTTCATCGTCACTGTGGTTGGGTTAGGGTTGTAGCCCACGTACGAATCAAAGTAAACGGAATTTCTGTTCATGTAGGTCCCAGAGTACCAGTACTGAAGTGCATTTCTGTAAGAAGAAAAATATGAATAGCAATAAGTCAGACCAGTGGTCCTCAAATGGTGAACGAATTTTTAGGTACGTCGCGAAAAAAAAAATTATTACACATACAAAGTTCATAGGCGGGCGCAGAAAAACGCTCTGGACCCCAAACATGGGAAGGACACCCCCTCCCCCCGAAGCAAACTAATTTGTATATTTTTATATTAATTTCACCTCTCATTCTTTTGTAAAAGGAGCCCCCACAAGTTTATTCGTCTTCCTCGGGGTCTCAACCGACCCCTAACCCCGCCATCGGGTGAGGTTATTTTTTTCTGGCATGTGAAACAATTTGTGAGGCGATAGTGATGGAAAACAAAAAAAGTTCTGACAATAGTGTTAAGTTAAATGAACAGTCACATAATTACTGCATTGGGGGGGGGGGACTGTTACAGTGCTGTAAAGTTATTGGGAGTTAGAAACGGCCATGGGTCACACAAAAAAAAGTGGAAAGTATCTGAGATGAGGCGAAATGTAGGCGAGATATAGGCGAGATGAGGCGAGATGTAGGCGAGATGGCGAGATGTAGGCGAGATGAGGCGAGATCCATTACGGTCTGTACAGCCTAAGGATAAGCGATGAATACAACTTGAAGAATATTCACGTACGAAAGAAAAGCTTTAGTGTGTGTAATGATGAATTACAAATCCTGCATGCGTTGTGACTGTATAAAGGGATAATACTTGAAATGTACCCAGGGCGGCAGCAGCCCCCCCCCCCTGCGTTTTGTCTGGCCCCCTCTGCTTATTTGTTCTACTTAGTAAAATGTATCACCTGTCCCCCTTCCTGCTATTGCCTGGCCCCTGCTGTAGAATGCCTGGCCCCTGCTGAAGAATTTTTACGCTACGGGGCTGGGCGGCAGACAGCCTAACGCTGCTGCATGCGATTATATTATTATTAATTACATCTCATTAAAATCAAATGCAATTGCATTGATTTTTTTTAATACAAACAGCCTTGCAGTAGGAGAAGGTGAGTAGTTCACCTACCTAGCCTTGCAGTAGGAAAAGGTGAGTAGTTCACTTACCCTTTCGAATCTCGAATATAGATGGTAAAGCGCATGTCACAGTCTGACCAACACAGGAAGTCGCAACAACCACCTCCGCCCTTGCTAAAGTAAACCAGCTTCACTGTCAGCTCTACGTCACAAACTGCGACCTGAATCTTGGAAAGTTTAAAATTGATTCTATCTATCTATCTATCTATCTATCTATCTATCTATCTATCTATCTATCTATCTATCTATCTATCTATCTATCTATCTATCTATCTATCTATCTATCTATCTATCTATCTATCTATCTATCTATCTATCTATCTATCTATCTATCTATCTATCTATCTATCTATCTATCTATCTATCTATCTATCTATCTATATCTTTGAACTCTGCCAGAGACACAATCTGACTACATGTCTATATATAAACAACCAATTCTATACCGTTTTAAAAAAGCTAATAGTAAAGACACACCATTCCATTTAGAAAAAAAAATTGCAGTAGTCTGTATTATTAATTATTTAAAAAAAAATTAATTATATTCTATGACAGATTATTAGCGTCTCAGACAACAAATTTATACCATCACTATACCATCCCTAAACCATCACTCTACCATCTCTATAGTTTACTACAACCTTTTTTTTTAACAATTAGTCCACATTTTTAAGAGATTATACGTAATTAAAACCAATGTACCAAAATAATGCATTGACGTTTTATTTCTGTCGATATTAAACTAAAAGGTATTTAAATGTAAAGACAAAATAGATATTCTTACCCCACATAAGAACACTAAAATAAAAGCAACGTATGTAAATGAATTCATCCTTGGACACGAGTAGATAACTCTGTTATATTTGCATGATGTGCTGAGCAGTTATCGTACCTACTGACAGCCGAGGATGTGAGTATCTCACGTTCTGGTATATCTATCTACATTGGATGATGTGGTCTGTCGTGTACTCTATAGCTTGAATAGCCAGAGGCGGAATCCCGACATACTAGGTAGTAAAGTAGGTCACTTACTTAACACTTGCACAATCTTTAGAGATAATAATAAAAAACATGGCTAGGCTTTATTAGTTTGATCTAATTGTAACAATGCTTTTATGTTCACATCGTGCTGATACTGAGAATTTAGCAGGGGAAGCTTTGCGTGGATTGGAACCCATATCTTCATCGGGCATATCTAGCTCACAATCTCACACGATGACCTGGTGAAAGTTTACAAGTCCTCACATCTTTTAATGGGTACCTGACCTAAGTAGGGGAAGTCGGGCTGACGTTGTGCTAGACGTGACAAATTAAAGAGATGAATTCTACACTTCATCTGCCTTCATGAGTTCTTATGGGAACTTAACTTTCTTTACTTCTATTTTATTTTTTACATGTTCTTCTTATTCCTTTAGCTCTACAGCCCATTCAGGGCCCTGGCCTGCTATACTACTCTTCTCCACTTTTCCCGATCCATGGACTTCTTCCTCCACTCTCTCACTCCTATGGCTTTAAGATTTTTCCCCACTTCCTCCAACCATCTGCTTCTTCGTCTGCCTTTAGGCCTTTTCTCATTGGGTTTTGCCTTATATATTGTGGAGAGGCCGAACTCCGATTGGGCGCCTCCCCAGGTGGCGGATAGGGGAATGCTCGCCAGATATGGTGAGTGCCGATGAAATACAATTCTCGGGGCGGACCAAAGCAGGCAACTACTGCCTTGTAGTTAGTGGAGGGATCCACAAAGGCTAATGGACCTAACCTTAAACAAAGGCAGCTACCCACAAGGCTGTGAGGGGCAACACCCTAGTGGTTGTGCACAGGATTAACTACCCAGTCATGTAAAAAAAAAAAGCCAGATACAAAAGCCAAACAACTATTTTTACATGTATCTGCTTCAAAAGTTGTGTTTCGACTTTCAGACACAATCAGCCCAGGGCCCATTCAAATGTTCCGTTGCCATGGGGGGCCCACAAACGATAGAATGGCTCTGGAATTAACAGAGATGAAAAGAATTTCCCCATAAAACTGTGAACCAGGAAGAAAGTCTAAATTTTTTTTATACCGGAAAACATCAGAACAGCGAAGCGTCACAATGAATGGGTTATACCACAACTGATGAGATAGGTGGATAGTAGTATTTCCTGCACTTATAACGCAATAAATTCTCCGTTCTACTTTTTTTTTTTCAGAAAAAAAAATAGAAAAAATATTTGTACAAAAACGTATCAATCACAAGTCTAGCTAGAATGACGTCATCAAGAGACCGAAACAATAGCTCCGCAGTGAAAAAAAAAAATAAACATATAGAACACGTGGTCAAGTAGTTGGCTTATTTTTCTCAGAAATGTTGTTTTTCTATATTAACCTAGTTTATCGGTTACTTTGTAAAGTATATTTGTTTCATCATCATCATCATAGCCTTAACCCGTGTGGTCGTTGGGGGAACGCATGGGCACCCCAACAGACATATCCTTAAATACATAATCGTCTAACGTATGCGTGTCTCCCTCAGGTAGTTATCATATCGTGCGGTGTATGCGTTGTAACTGTGTGTCTCCCTCGCAGATAGATTTCATATCGATTGTGTTCAAGGCAATAAAAGCCAAATGTTATTTTCTATTACAGTATATCATACATTTCTTTGTTATCTCTGTTCATATCGTATTCTGTTCATGGCAATTAAAGGTCACATGTTCTTTTCTATTGCAGTATTTCGTATACTTCTTTGTTATCCCTTCTGTCGGATTTCGTTCAGCCAGCTTCAGCAGGCTTTTTCACTAGTTTCTCCACGGTTGCCTATCCTGCTCGGCTGTCATTCATTGGTAGCCCCCCCTGTCCACTCTTTTATACTGTCAAACAAACATTTCCGCTGGCACCCTCTGCGACGGCGTCCTTCTACAGTCCCTTTGGAGAGCAGTTTTTAGCAGGCTATCATGCCTTGACCCATGTCCGAACAATGCCAACTTACGTCGCTTGATTGTTGCCATAATCGTTTCCCGAGGGCCCGAGACTGAAGATATTCTTTCCCAGACATACTCATTGGTCTTGAGTTCTAGGTAGGAGATTCAAAGGATTTTGTTTAGTTTGACACTAATGTTACATTTGGTCTGACGACCTTAGTTAAAACAAGCACGGCTAAAGAGAAAACAATGAAATGATGGTAATCCAGGACCGTAAACTTTTGACAGAGGGGACAAACATAGCTAGCAGCAGGTCTGTAGCAACAGGTCTGTAGCAGCAGGTCTGTAGCAGCTGGTCTGTAGCAGCAGGTCTGTAGCAGCTGGTCTGTAGCAGCAGATCTGTAGCAGCAGGTCTGTAGCAGCTGGTCTGTAGCAGCAGGTCTGTAGCAGCAGTGAAGCAGCAGGTCTGTAGCAGCAGTGAAGCAGCAGGTCTGTAGCAGCAGTGAAGCAGCAGGTCTGTAGCAGCAGGTCTGTAGCAGCAGGTCTGTAGCAGCAGGTCTGTAGCAGCAGGTCTGCCCTTATTTTCTATCGATCACCCAATCAAAAAGAAAAAAAAAATTCACATGGATCTCATAGAAAACACCTACACCCACACACAACCCACACACACACGCGTACACACACACACACACACACATACATACATACGACTAATAAACAAAGTAGTAAACAACCTACTTTATTTCTAACGATTGATTGTATTTTTATGAATTACTATTTAATGCAATCAGAGAAATTGAACACAAATATATGAATGTGTTTCATTTTTTTTTCATGAAATATTTACATCGAACATATTAAAAGGAAAATAAAGGAAAACTTATCAGGTTAAATATAATAGAATCATGAAGACATACTTATTGTTGCCAACTCAGTATCAGCTAACATTCTGAGCGAGGAAATACATTTACTTTGTTTCCTACATCACGCAACATTGTTCTAACAGTCATTTGACATTATTCTATAAACTACCTAGCTTTGTTCTATAAACTGCTTAGTTTTGTTCTTTAAACTACCTAATTTGGTTCTATAAACTACTAGTTATGTTCTATAAACTACTAGTTTTGTTCTATAAACTACCTTGTTTTATTCATAAATTACATATTTTTGTTCTAAAAACTACCTAATTTCGTTCTATAAACTAACTAGTTTTGTTCTATTAACTACCTAGTTTATAAACTACCTAGTAATATTCTATATGTACCACAGGCTTATTATATTCTTCAATTCATAAATCTTTCTGTAAGTCATAGAAATGTGTCTTATAAATATATCACGTAACTCACATTCTCACTTGAATTGTCTATTATAAAGATTTTGGATACATGTACACTTGAACAAGTAGCCTAATTACTGGTTTTTGTCTAACTAACGAAAGCAATCTATTTTCGAATCTTAAATACATATTTTAAGTCAATCTTACTACTAAAGGATAAGTTATGGAGCATCTGTTCATCTTCCTATGACAGGATCATTTTAAAATCGTAATAAACCCCTCCCCCGCCCTTCCCCATACCAGGGGGTGTGAAGCCATGAACCTGGGTAAAACAACCGATGAAAAATAAAATAATACTCTCTAGGGACCTGCACTCAAATAACCAAATTTTTTTAAAATTGATGGTCCTTTATAATTTTTATTTTTGTATTTAAACTGGGTGTGTCTAAATCTGTAGTGACAATGAAGGCAGCAGGTGGGGCTGCAGCAGAACGTCAGGGTACGGCGGCTCGTCTATGTACGGCAGATGT
The DNA here is from genome assembly GCA_021962125.1 of Bulinus truncatus. NCBI lineage: Eukaryota > Metazoa > Mollusca > Gastropoda > Planorbidae > Bulinus > Bulinus truncatus. The sequence continues at coordinate 6,758 of JAGDYQ010000027.1, read as the reverse complement.
TTGTACTTCCTGTCCACGTCCGACAACCTCTTCTTGCATCGCGAGTGAGAGTTGCGTTTCTTGTACAGACTCTTCTCGTCCATGCTCAACGGCCTCTGTCGGGGTTTCCCGGATCTCTTCCTGCGCTGCGTGTCGACGTAGAGGGGGGCGTCGGCCCCGACGACCATGACGCCCCCGTCAGAGGGTGACGCTGCTTGGGCATGAGCGTCACCTGGCCTGCAGGCGCTGCAAGGTGGACACTTGTAGACCGGTTGGTTGTGGTAAGTAACGGCCGGCAGTGGAGGAAGAGGGTCTTGTTTTCCGGCTGACGACGTCAGTTTTGATCTAACAGAGTTATGGCCCCTAGAACCCTGAAAAAACAAATTGGGGGGGGGGGGGGGGGTTATTAATTTATTTTAATAAGAAAACAATCCGTTTCGAAAAGTAAACATTTTGAAATAGAGGAAAAAAAAACAACTATTATAATTACTTATGGTAGTGTATTATTATCATCACTCTATTACTGTTAACCGTGTAGCAGCTAGCATGGTCACCTGCATTGGTAAACCCAAGATAGTATGCGTGGGCCACTTACTAATACTAATTAGCCATACATATTTCATAAAAGTTTAGGGTGCGTGCCATCTACTGGCCATCTTCATCAAAGTGGGACTCCTAGGGGCATAAACTCCCCAGCTACTAAGTAATCGCAGATTACTGTTACAGATGGGGCTTCTAATTTGTCCAAAACCCTATAGCGGCGGGGCCCTGTCCTAGAATCCACAAAACACTAGAATACCCGAGGGGAGGGGGCGTTACTGGTGCTCTTGTGAAGGCCCCCCCCCCTTTTTTCATTATAAAAAATGCTCTTGTTTTTCTGCTCACTGTAACTTAGATATATTTAGCATCAATTTTTGTTGTCTTAAGACTCACCCTACTAGGGTTAACATCCCGTCCTCGTTCACTGTTTGATCTTTGGTGGGATCTTTCTAAAACTGGATGATATTAAAAGAATGAAATAGTTTAATATTATTAGAGAAGTTGCATCTTTCTTACTCTATTTGTTGTACACAATGAGAAAATGAAATATACATTGTTAACATTGTTCTATGAATCGTTAAAATTGTATGCACACTTGTTAACTTTGTTGTATACATAGTCAAATTTAAAATGATACTTTTGTCAATCTAATTTTTTTTTAAAATATTTAAATGTGGTATTTCGTTCCAGATTTAAACAAAAAAGCAGGATCGCTCATAATGGATTCTACATCACCACCCTCCTCTGCACCCTCCCCCACCCCCGGGGACCAATCATCCTCGACCACCAGCAAAGAACATGTCATGGTTTTTAAAAAAACAAACAAATATGCCTTCAACTAAATAGACGTTAAAAAATAAATCTTTCAGTTGAATACAAAGATCTGGATGAAGCATTAAACTTGACAGTATCTGAAAACCATAATTGTATTACTGTATTAAGCTGACATAAAGAGATAAAGAGCCGAATGAGCTCTGAGCATTATATATATATCATTCTCAGAAAAACAGAAGATAGTACATGAAGATGAAAGAAGAAGAGATTAAAATGTTCTTTTTACCAGAGGCGACGCTGATTGGTTGTGACGCGGTGGTGGATCGCCCGTCTCCACTGTCCGGTCTGATGGGCAGTAGGTCAACCTGAACGGACGATAAAGACGTAAGAGAAAGTAAAAAGTTACAGTCAATTAACTTTACTTAGATTGCTAACATACGAATATTTTATTTTCAATGTTTCTTTTTCTATTTGTCAAATTTAAAGCGAATCAACTAATTCGACAAAAAATAATTTCAGCTAAATAACAAAGACGTAAAGTTTCTTTAAGCCCCATACGGGCTCATCTGGTCAGATGAAGTGTAGAATTCATCTGTTAACATTAACCTCGGCGTATGAAGGGATTGTGTGGTTAGCACAACGCCCAGCCGTCTTTAATCTTCATCCCCCCCCAACTTTAAGTTAGGTAACCATTTAAAGCTGGGTGGACTTGGGGGACATTCACCAGGACCTGAAAAAATCCCAAAGGATCTCACTGAGATTCGAACCCGGGACCCTCCGGTCGACAGTCTAGCGCTCTACAGATGAATGTCCTCTACTTTCAGCTAAAAATCGGTCAAAAATGCAAAAAAAAAAAAATAAATATATAAAAAACAAAATTGGAAACATTTTCTTTCCCAGTACTTTCAGCCGATCAGGGCCGCCGAAACGAATGGAACAGCCCGGGCACATAACAATCGATGATTTATATTTCATTCTTTGGAGTGTTCCTCTTAGTAGCCCCCTCCCCCCCCCCCCAAAATACATCGATTTTGTGATAAACAAATTACCCTGGTGACTGTGTTGTGCTGGATCTCTTGCATTTCGTCCACAGTGGCGTAGTGCGGGCTGTTAGTGGCAACCGTTTCCATAGTAACCGTCCCTGTCTAGATATACATTAAAAAAACGAAACATAGATATCGCATTTTTTTTTTAAAAGAGAGAGAAAATCAAATTTCAGGGTAACGTGGCTTTTTTAAAGGAATGCACACCATAATTGATTGCCATAATAAAAAAAAATGGTTTCTTGACCTAATTTTTATCGGTGGTTTTTAAAAAAAAAATAAATAATAGATATCAGATATTTCTGACATTATTCCGGCCCTGAATCACGTTTATATTGAACGCAGGGGAAATAAATAGACAAAGGACTCACGGCGATGATGTTGACTTCATTCTCCACCATCTCCTGCACGCCTCTGGTGGACGCCTCTGAATACAGCTGGTTCCTGAAGGACAGTGTCTGCCTCGACCTGGACAGTTGATATTTCTCTCTGTACTGTCGATAGAGTCTTCAAGAAAAACATAAAATACATAAAGTAAATACAACCCTAGTGTTGGGATAGATTTTAATGTTAATTTCTAAATACGGCCACCATACATCCTATATGTCATAAGACACATCACACATCCTATACGCCATAAGACACATCACACATCCTATACGTCATAAGACACATCACACATCCTATACGTCATAAGACACATCACACATCCTATACGCCATAAGACAGATCGCACATCCCATACGTCATAAGACACATCACACATCCCATACGTCATAGGACACATCACACATCCTATACGCCATAAGACACATCACACATCCTATACGCCATAAGACACATCACACATCCTATACGTCATAAGACAGATCGCACATCCCATACGTCATAAGACACATCGCACATCCCATACGTCATAAGACACATCGCACATCCCATACGTCATAAGACACATCGCACATCCCATACGTCATAAGACACATCGCACATCCCATACGTCATAAGACACATCGCACATCCCATACGTCATAAGACACATCGCACATCCCATACGTCATAAGACACATCGCACATCCCATACGTCATAAGACACATCGTTTGTTTATCCCATCATTCACCAGCTCATTCAAAAGTTTGTCAATGACATGTTCCAGCACGAGTGTTGTAACTAGATGTCACGTGGGGCAAAATATCAGGAAAAAACAGATAGTAAGACAGACAACAGGACAGACAGAATAATAAACATAATGTGAGCATGGGCGTATTCATGGGGGGGGGGGGCAAGGGGGGCATTTCCCCCCCCCCCTACATTTTGAAAAAATGTCATATAAGATGGAGGCATTTGCTCCCCCCCCCCTTACATTTAAAAAAAATTTCATAAAGTTGTTATTTGCCCCCCACCCCGGAAAATTTTTGCCCCCCCCCTCCCCCTGGAAAAATTCCTAGCGACGCCCATGAATGTGAGTATTCTACAGAGATGAAAGTGAGTGAGACGAAAGAGAAGATGTTAAAAAGTAAAGAGATGAAAACAGTAAAAAGAGCGATGAATTGAGAGAGAGAGGGAGAGAGAGAGAGAGAGAGAGAGAGAGAGAGAGGATGGATAAACGTAGAGGGGGTGGATAGAGAGAGGGATGGATAGAGAGAGATGGGTAGAGAGAGATACGAAACAGATTGATGGATAGAGAGTGAGAGAGAGAAAGAGAGAGAGAGAGAGAGGCGATAAAAAAGAAATAAAAACAGCATTACTACTTTCAAAGCTAACCTCATATAAACTGTGAAATTATTATTACAGCTTGATTAAAGCCGGATACCAGGCTTATTGAAAGAAAGTTCAGCCTGTAAAATTACAGGTAAAAGAAAAAAAAAGGACAAACTAAAGTTCGTGGTATTTCTAATACAGTGTCACACCTGCGACATTTGATTATTGCCAGGGCCACTAGACCAATCAACAGAAATGCACAGGCTGCTATTAAAGCCGGATACCAGTTGTCCACCTCTGAGTTCTGAAACAAAGATATTTGCACTTTTAGCTGAAACAGTTACAATAGTCTCGATATTTGGTTGTTTTTTTTATTTGGGCTGTACACTAGTGATTCTCAAATGTTTATTCATCGCGATCCAACATTAATATTATTACAAGTCCCCGATATCTTTATCTCAGTTATTGAGGTACCCCTTCTCTCATCGCCACCATAGCTTATGGTGCAATAGCCATGGAGGCACCACAAGAGACATACGTAGTTGACTGGGAATCGCATGGGGTCAAACCACTAGCCCACAGTAATACAGGTCGTTCTGTGGGATGAAGATTCTACCCGCTATCAAAGCACCACTCAGCTTTTACTCTCTTTCTCTCTCTCTCTCTCTCTCTCTCTCTCTCTCTCTCGCCTTCTCTCTCTCTCTCTCTCTCTCTCTCTCTCTCTCTCTCCCACTCTCTGAACTCTCTCAGTAAATCTAAGGTCTGAGATTTAGCCAGTGAAATGAAACTTGAAGTAAATAACGGAATGTGAATCTCATGGACCTATCACAATGCGATCGTAATTTAAATAGGTCATTTATAAATAGCTGCTGTTAGTCAAATGTTATCTTCATAGTTATTTTAAAAAAAAAACACCAGTTCAACAGTATCAGCGATTACAAATATTTACGTTTTAATTAAACTGATTATAAATTACTTTTTTAAAGTTCTATATAGGTTAGTGTTTACATACATCAACAACACGTTTAATGATTACATATAGGCCAGTGTTTAAAACCATCAACAACACGTTTAATGATTACATATTGGCCAATGTTTAAAATCAACAACACGTTTAAATAATTACCAGAGGGCTATCGTTGAGTGCAAACTGACTGTTCTCCACTGCGTCCAGGTAAACTGGACAGAGCATGTAGTCCTGGAACTTTCCAGCCAACTTGTTTAGAGCGTAGACAATCTCTTGTCTGCTCAGCTGTAACTGGTCAATTCTGACCACTGGGTAGATGGCGGTCACTAGCTTTCTGTATTGTTGTTTTTTTAATATAATAAATTTATTACATTTAGAGTTAATATTTTCAATCCATTGAGAAATTATCGCTATAACTTAATACGCTAATATTGAAGTACAAGGCTTATCATATATAATAATACTCATTTCCAGTGTGCGTTAAATCGAAAGTAAAGAATTAATACAACAGTATTCCAGTTTAAAATACAACCATGAAAAAAATCGGATCTGCCCGAAACCAAAAAATAACCTAGCCTACCGATCAAGCCTAAGGGGATATAACTATGCAAAGGATTCGCAAGGGTACAGCTAGTATACACATATTTTTTTTTTACTTTTATGCATTGAAGGTAATCTTTATGAGAATAGCGACTTGATATTTAAATTTATAATTTAGCAGCATGAAGAGAAAATGGTTTTTATTGGCCTCATTGAACTGTATAACACATTCGCTAACAACACTCAAGAACTCAACTCGGTGTACAACACTCAAGAACTCAACTCGGTGTACAACACTCAAGAACTCAACTCGGTGTACAACACTCAAGAACTCAACTCTGTGTATAAAATGTTTATCTGTTAGCGTGTCAGTGACTTACTGGGACAATTCGTTTAATGTTTTTAAAAAAAAAATACTTTTTAATTGCAATGAATATTAAATAATGTAGGTAATGAAAAAATGAAACCATTTCTTACTAAATGTAAATAAAGAATAACAAAATGTTCCGGTGGAATCGTGGCATAACTATTGGATTAATAACACAATACAGTGTATCCACGAAAATCTCTTTACAGGTTTAAAACTCATCAATACGTTTAACGACTAAACTGTGAGAACGGAAGCTAAATGAAGACTAAAGGTTATGGATTAATACGTTTTCTTTATGGCCCTCATATTTAAATATATCACACCAGGAAAGTGAATGATCTCCCCCCCCCCCCCCCCGTAAAATTCTTTTATAAAAAAAGTCACCAGACCGTACAGACTAAGTGGACACGCCTCTATATTTCAGCAAGCCCCCCCCCCCCCCCCGATTGCTCACCCGTCCGACGTACGGCCTTTCCGCGACTTGTGACTCACGTTCAACTTCTTGTTCTCATACAGGTGCGTAGCGCTGAGCAGGTCTTTGAGGCCACTGTCCACCTTCCAGGCAATGGACTTGGAGACGTTGCAGGCCAAGTAGAAAGGGATGGACAACTCTGAAAAAGTGATTAGAGGCATGACTATATGACGCGTTGATTGGTAGATGGTCATAGTGGTGGTGTGGTGGAGTTCACGCATGAGGTCAGTTAGAGCAGCAGCATGCCGGTGATGTGTACAAAACAAACTGCTTTATATACCTACACCACAGCCCCGTAGCGTGAAAATTCTACAGCAGGGGCCAGGCATTCTACAGCAGGGGCCATGCATTGTATTTTTTTTTTCAAAGTGAAC